>JAWZYT010000434.1:7500-17500 GCA_034508575.1 Petrolisthes manimaculis | reverse complement strand
TGTATCTTTAACCCAAAAATAATATGAAAAAAAAAAAAAAAAAAACAGTGGAACACGTGTGAATTAATAAGCACCACGTGTGACAAACAGCCACTACAGTACTAGATAAACTTGTAAGGGGATCTTCATTAGTCTTGAAATAAAGGAGACTCTATTATCACCCACCTATAGACACAAACATTATAATATTTTACTCACCCACTAGTAAATACTACATTATAATTATTACCATATTATAATACACATGTAGGGAACTGTGAAGCACATACAGAATGCTATAAACTTAACCTAACCCGAGTGCAGGAGGGATGATATGTTAATAGATGTTTACTTTTTCTGAGAGCCATGTGAATGCTAATTTTTTTGTTCAACATCGAGATAGTAGGTACATGAAGCGAGAGAGAGAGAGAGAGAGAGAGAGAGAGAGAGAGAGAGAGAGAGAGGAGTCGGAGGGGTAGAGATGAGAGAGAGATGTAGAAAAAGAGGGAAGAGGAAGAGGAGAGAGAGAGGGAGAGAGAGAAGAAACGGGTAAGGCAGATGAGAGACGGAGGGGGGGGGGGGGAAGGGAGGGAGAAAATAAACGGGAAAGTGGCAGAGGAGAGAGAGAGAGGGATAAAGAGAGAAAGAGATGGAGAAAGAGAGAGAGAGAGAGAGAGTGGGAGTGGAGGTGATGCAGGCAGGAATGTTGGGCAGGTGTTCGCAGAGGTCAGGGAGGGAGTGAGGGAGGGAGGGGGACGCGGTGAGGTGGACAGGAGGAAAAACAGAAGAGAAACGAATGGCTGGAAATGCAATGCGAAAATGAAATAATCAGCGAGTACACATATATTCACAAAAGCATCTTAACATAATCTCACACAAGGGGTCATAAACGCAAGCAATCGCACAAAATAACATACATATTTACATACAATTGCATATGGAGTTGGTCAAGTCACACATCAGCTCAAAATACATACACACACACACACACTAAAAACATGCACACACACACACACTGTAAAACATGCAAACTCAAAAGCATATATTAGGGAGTACACACACGCATAGTCACACACAGGCTAAAAGTCACATGCAGGCACACAAACACACACATACATACAGTCACACACCCACCATCACAATCACACACACACACACACACACACATACACACACACAGTAACACGCAGGCACACAAACACACACACACAGTCACACACACACAGTCTCTCACACACACAATCACAATCACACACACACACACACACACACATATACACACACAGTAACACGCAGGCACACAAACACACACACACACAGTCACACACATACACACAGTCTCACACACACAATCACAATCACACACATACACACACAATCACAATCACACACACACTCACACACACAATCACAATCACAATCACACACACACACACAAATACCAGGTTAATTCAAGGTTCGATTGACAAAAACCTAATATCCTCCTGCTGCCCTTCAGAATCTCATAACATTCAGGGAATCACTGTGTTTGGCTCAAATTCGCGGTCTGTCTGATTGCTACTAAATATGTGACAAAACTGACCCTCTGTTCGTATACGTAGTTAGTTGGAGGAAGCAGTAGCCCTCAGGAATGGTGGTAACATTTGATAACCCATGTTTTTTTTAGTATTCGTAGGGTGGTAAATATATTAATGTTTTGGTTCTCATACAATTAGCGTTGGGTGTATATGCTAACACCATTACATCTTCAAATTTTCACCCTTATTAGAGTTTGATGAATATGGGAACACCTATATATCTACAAAATTTTCATTATTATTATTATTATCATCAGAGTTTTGAGAAGAGTTTGGGGATTAGAATTATGGGGATGATATACTTTTGGTACTGTACATTGGAGTGCCTTGATTCCTCCAAAGTATATCAGGAAACAGAACCATTGAATGAATATAATGGGATCCTGTTGTTGCTTGGAGTAGTTTGGAGGAATCACACTTGCTCCAGATTAACTAACCAACATTCTACACTCTCTTTTAGGATGAGACACAAACACAGCTTTTTATTGGCAACTGTACATCTGGAATTCCACAAAGCATTTTATAATTATATAATTTCATAAAGCATTATTTAACTCGCTTGTATTAAAATTCAGGAAGGTGTAGATTATTATATATAAATGTGTGTATGTGTGTGTGTGTGTGTGTGTGTGTGTGTGTTTTTTTGGGGGGGTGTTACATGATATAAATATTTTTCATATAATTAAATGAAAATTATTATTACTCTTGATAGTTGGAATAATGCAACACACATTTGTCTTCTCACGAGTTTAAGGAGAAAGTATAGTCTTAGTAAATCTGCAGCAATTGATTCCTCCAAACCATTCAAAACAACAAGCAACCATTATCTTTGTTCATCTGGTCCTGTTTCCTGGCATACTTTGTGGGAATCAAGGTGCTCTAATGTACCAAAAGTATACTATCCCATGAAAACACTAAATTCCTGATAACCTTCATATAATTTGACATTTGACTATTACTTTGTCTCATTATTTAAGGGAAGGTGGGTGGGGGGTCGTACAGAGTTAATAATTCCGGGATAAATAAAATGATTCCCCCAAACTGTTCCAGACAACAAGAAAACATTATTTTTGTTCATCTGCTCTTGTTTTCTGGCATGCTATGGAGGAATCAAGGCCCTCCAATGTATGTACCAAATGCATACACTCCCCTTAAGGCTACACTATAATAGGGATACAAGTAGCAACACATCAAGGCAAGTTATGACAGGCCAGGCAGTAGGTGCTTAGACTTAGTTATTACGAGACAATTATATACCAGGAAAGGAGAGGCGAGATCGCACAGGTTTTAAGAGCTGACCAGAGCAGGCTAGATAAATATTAGGGCTGTTTAAGAAAAGGCAAAGTCTGGTGAGGTGACAAGGGTGGGGCAAGCGATGCGTGATTTAGCACTGGAGGTAGGAGCAGAGCAGTGAAGGGGAAAGAAGGGCAGGGCAGGGCAGTGCAGGGTAGTAGAGGAGAGAGAAGGGTAGGGCAGGGCAGGGCAGGGCAGAGTGGTGGAGGAGAGAGAAGGCAGGGCAGGACAGGGTACTGGAGGAGAGAGAAGAACTGGGCAAGGTAGTGGAGGGGAGATACCGACAGAACAGGACAGGGTAGAGGGGGAAGAGAAGGGCAGGGTAGGAGAGGACATGGCAGGACAGGACAGGGCAGGGCAGGGCAGGATAGGGATGTGAAAGGGGAGAGTAGGGCAGAGTAGGGCTGGGCAGTGCTGAGGAAGGCAGGTGTGAGTGAGTGAGTGAGAGAGGGGCAGGTGCAATCCAAGGTCGGGAAAAGTCGTGGTGAACAGTGACCTCCCTCTGGCGGTGGTGGTGTTGGTCGTCCCTGCCTCCCTCAGCCTCCCAATCCCTCGCGGTCCTGACTGGAGGAAGTGGTTTGTTATGGTGGGAGGCTGTGTGGGAGGTGGCTGAGGTTGTTGGGTGGATGAGGCTGATGATGTGGATGAGACTGAAGTAGATGAGGCTGAAGTGGATGAGATGGTTGCATGTGTGGATGAGGTTGAAGTGATCTCTATCCTTTCATCATGCCAGTACCAAAAATTTTACTATTCCTTTCATATCCTTCGTAAATGAATTCTACATCTATTCCTACGTATCCCCATCTACACTCTACCTTTCTCTCACTGTAGCCTGTCTAATTACTTCATCATTAACCTTTATTCCAGTGTTCCATATGAGTCTTTGTAATGACTTATCTACCTACCTACTGTGCCCCCTACCAGTTACAATTATTTCACACTCATGTACCCTTCTCAAATTAACTACTTACTTTCCTGAAGGGGGTATATAACGTGGAGGAAACAAACGGTGGCTTCTGATTCCTCCATACTATTATAATCTGTGCCAAGGAGCAGCATATAGTTCTCCCTCGGTTATTCTGTTTTATAGCACATGTTGTTTGGTGGAGTCGTAAACCCTCCAGTTTCTCATAAGCATCTCAAGAATCATCCCTCCTTTATTATGGGGCTTCGTGGGGAGTCTGCAGCAGTTTGTTATTTTCACTCTTGTTCTCTCCGTCATTACCGATTTTCCAGTTGGTGTGTGTGTGTATGTGTGTGTGTTTTGTGTGTGTATGTGTGTGTGTGTGTTTTGTGTGTGTGTTTGTTTTATGTGTATGTGTGTGTGTGTATGTGTTTTGTGTGTGTAGTTTGTGTGTGTTTAGTGTGTGTGTGTGTGTGTTGTGTTTGTGTGCGTGTTGTATTTTTTTTTTGTATGTATGTGTGTGGGCTACAATGTGATAGCAAAGATGCCAATGTACTTATTTTTGCATTCAGGCACCCCTTCGGACCCGAGCTCTCCCTCTTTTCCACAACTTCGTTCTTAGTTACTGCATCCCATCTCTAAGTAACCCATTCTCCCTCATGCTACAAAAGCCTCACAGTCTTCCTTATTCCTCTTTAGTTCAGTTTCTATATCAATTTTTTAGATAGAGAGAATGCCTCGAGTGTGGGCGGAGAGTGAGTGAGGGAGTGGGAGGAGGGGGGCGAGGGAGGGAGTGGTGTCTGTGATGGCAGGTAGGTTGTGTGGGAGAGGAGAGAATGAGGGTGGTCGAGGAGGAGGTACTGTAGAAAATGGAGCGTGGTAATGATGATGGCGTAGATGTAGATGTAGGTGGTGGTGGTGGTGGTGGTGGTAGTGTGGATGTGGTTGTTTTTGGTGGTGGTGGTGGTGGTAGTAGTAGAAGTGGGTGGTGGTAGTGTAGATTAGTGTTAACTGGTACTGGTGGTGGTGGTACTGGATGTGGTAGTTGGGGTATTTGTTGTGGTGGTACTGGTTGTTATGATGGTAATGTTGGTACTGACTGCTGTGGTTGTTGTGGTAGTGGTGGTGGTGGTTGTTATGATGGTAATGTTGGTACTGACTGCTGTGGTAGTGGTGATTGTTGTAGTAGTGGTTGTGGTGGTTGTCATGGCAGGTGCAACTCAAGGTCTACATTTTTTTTTATACCTCAGGGATTTCATTCTCTTATTTGGTACTTATGATCTGTTTACTTTCTGACTGCATGCAGGTGATTTCTCCTTACTAACACCAAATACTTCACAGTTTCTCTATCTCTTCCTCCCTCACTTCTCCTTCTCTCTGTCGTTCCACATGAGTGATGGGCCTTTCTTCTGGGGATCATTTTTTTTTTCTGCTCACTCGGCAAAACCTACATTTTTTATTCACTTTGTCACTCACATTCTCACCTCTAACCCACGACACACACTTCCTCATCATTTCCTTTCCTTTATCATATTCATCCGTACATATTTTCTTTCATTTATTTTTATTAATCTTAGTTTCCTCTTTCTTCGCTCTCTCCAGTTTACCATTTTCCTCCCCTTCCTCTATTTTCCCTGGATGTATCAATTTTCCTCACTGCATTCTTTACCTTCCTCGCCTTAATGCATGTTTACAGAGTTTCCATAATACTTTCCCCTTTGATAGAAAAACTGTAGCTTTTCTCATTCCTCTCTTCCTCTTCCATTCCTCTCCCCTCTCCTCTTCCCTCATTCCTCTCCTTTCTTCGCTTCCTTCATTTATCTCCTCTCTCATCTTCTCTTCTCTCTCTCCACTCATTCATATCTCATCTTTCTCCCCTCTCCTCTTTCCCCATTCATTAATCATCCCGTATCCTATTTCCTCATTCATCTCTTCCTCCATTCCTATCTTCCCTCTCTACCGTTCCCTCATTCTTTCCCACCAACCACCGTCAACACAGCCTCGCCAGCCAACACCTGCTCTTTCGTACCCCCAAGGATTCCCAACCAACCAACCAACCCACCCACCAACCACCGACCCACTCACCCTCCCTCCCTCCCTCCCACACTTCTTCTTCCTTGCATTATCTTTTCCTCTCGTTTCTCATCTCTCCTTTCTTCCGTATCTCTTCTCTCCTTTCCTCTCGTCTCTCTTTTCTTATTTCCTCTTGTCTCTCTTTTCTTATTTCCTCTCGTCTATCTTCTCTCCTTTCCTCCGTATCTCTTCTCTCCTTTCCTCTCGTCTCTCTTCTCTCCTTTCCTCTCGTATCTCTTCTCTCCTTTCCTCCGTTCCTCTTCTCTCCTTTCCTCTCGTCTCTCTTCTCTCCTTTCCTCCCTATCTCTTCTCTCCTTTCCTCCCTATCTCTTCTCTCCTTTCCTCCCTATCTCCTCCCCACTCTCATGCTCCTCTGCGGATCATGGGAGCATTCAATACCTCTCGGTTATAGTTATTTTTCTATCATTATCATGCTCTCGAAGATTCAAAATGCTCTCGATGGCTCCCAGAATTAAAATAAACATTGGGTACCTATATTTTTGTTAATTATATCGGGTTACTCCAGCGTGGGTCTGTGGGCGCCCGTGGTATGAGACGATGCCAACAGGTGAGACTGGAATTTTTGTACCCGTTATATATGTCTAGTTGTAGCTGCTATTTAATCACTTCTACGTGCTATTTTCCCTGTGTTTGTGCTTCATCATTTCCTTGGTAATCATTTCCCGTCACTGAATACTTTGGTGGATTTGCCTCAGTGGAAAAGATCATCCCCGAATGTGGAAGAATGACGAAGGTAAAATAACACTCGGCACCTTCCACCAAGCATCCAATGAGATGACATCTTAGGCTCGTGCACCTGCCGCCTCCCCATCCCACCTGGCCCTCACTCCATCCCATCCCCACTTCTCAGCCCCTCCCATGCCTTCCCCTCCCTCCCTGCTACCTCCCAATGCCTTCCCCTCCCCCCTGTTACCTCCCCATGTCTTCCCTTCCCTCCCTATTACCTCCCTACTTCTCAACTCTCCCCATACCTTCCCCTCCCTTCCCGTTACCTCCCCATGCCTTCCCCTTCCTCCATGTTACCTCCCCATACCTTTCCCCTCCGTTACCCCTCCTTCTCTCCTTCCCTTTTATGTCTCTCTCACGTTTACCTAACATAAAAGCCTCCGTCTCTCCTTCCGTCTCTTCTCTTCTCTCCTCTCTTACCTCCTCTTTACTCCATTCCTCCCTCCAACCTCACTGACCTCCCCACACACCTAACATCTCTTCTCTCTCTCTCTCTCTCTCTCTCTCTCTCTCTCTCTCTCTCTCTCTCTGATTTATGCTTCCTTATTTTCATCATCACTATTATTTTTACATCCGTCTCTCATGGGTAAATCTTAAAATCCAGATAATCACAACCACTAAAACCACTGACAAGATAATTTATGATTAGGAAAGAGATTAATTATGTTTTAAGGGGATATAATATAATAGTACTACATTGTTATTGGTGGTTAATCTGGAGCAACTGATTCCTCCAAACTAACTCTTCCAAGCAACAGGATACCATTATATTTATTCGTCAAGTTTGTTTCCCGACATATTTTTGGAGGAATCACGGCGCTCCATGATACCAAAAGGGGGTGCGGGAGTAGGGGACAGGCTTGGGGTGGGTGGAAGTTTGGGGTGTGCGGGATAGGGGGACAGGCTTGGGATGGGTAGAAAGCCTGTCCCCTATTCCCGCATCCCCCTAACCCCCCCCACCCCAAGCCTGTCCCCCCATTCCCGCACCCCCTTAATTAAGTCATTTTTGTGTCTAAGTAAAAAGGGCGATAATGAGACGAACATACATACATACATACATACATACATACATACATACATACATACATACATACATACATACATACATACATACATACATACACCTTTGAGCAGGCTTTTGCAATCTGTTCGTTAATAAGGCTTTCGTAACTATTGAGGAAATCTGTAAGTGTTATAATGACCTTGACTCCAGTAACGCATGAGTAGATTGTGTAGTTAGTTTTTCCCCACATAACTACACTCAGCTCAGCCATTCCTACACCTCCACCCACATCTCTCCCCCTCCACCCCCCACCCCCCCCTCTCTCTCCCTCTCCACCCCCCCCCCCTCTCTCTCTCTCTCCCTCTCCACCCTCCACTCTCTCTCACCCTTCTCTTGCCTGCGGTGTTGTGGGCAGTATTTTGGTGGTTTGGGCGCCCTTTCGGACCCTAGCCACTTCATTTCGATTCTTCAACTATCTCTCGTCTCTTCTATTTCCTTCGTGTTTACTGTTCATCCTTTGTACTTCTCTCTATTCCTTTCTCGCCTACTGTCCCTCCCCTCTATCTTCTTCTCCTTCCCCTTCCCCTCTATCTCCATCTCCATCATCTCCTTCCATCTCCTCCTTCCCCTCCATCTTTTCCTCCCTCGTGCTCCAGAATTTTTCAGGCCTATATAGCATGGTATCCTTTCTTCACTTCAATACACCAACACCAACACCACCACCACCACCATTACGACAACTTTCTTCCCTCCAATATTATTTTCTTTCCTTTTGTAAACTTTCCGAGTATTCTTTTCATCTTTGCGTAAACTTCCCTCCCTCTATTTTTCTCTCCTTTCCTGAACTTTGTCTCATAAATTCTCACTGTTTTTTTTTTTGTAAAGTTTATTAATTTTCTTGTGTGATTTTCATCCCCCAGTTGACTTTCTTATTCCACAATTTTCTTTGAGTTCTTTAACAAAGCTTCTCCTATGTATGTATGTATGTACACCTTTTACACCCCCAACTTACTCATAATACTTAGAACAATTCAATAATAATAAAACCAATAATAATAATAACAACAACAACCACAATAACAACAACAACATAATAGTAATAACAACAACAACAACATAATAATAATAATAACAGTAACAATAATCCCAACTACTACAAGTAACAACTATAATAATAAATATGATACAAATCTCTTAAGGGGAGTAACTGGCTGATGTGGACAAATTGGAGCACATGTAGCCTTCAACTCTCTGTCATAAAACACATCTTTGCCGTTTCATTGTGAGGGATTCTGTTTCCTGGCATAGTTTGGAGGAATCAGCAGAACCCCTCAATTTCCGACAGCAGGTTCTTCCCCTTAATAAATGTGAGAAGGGATGAATAATGACAATATTGGTGACGTCAAGAATACACAGATAGATGTATTTACAGTGTTATAGGTAGGAAGGATGGTCATAGGATTGGTTATGTATGCCTACCCACTCTCTCTCTCTCTCTCTCTCTCTCTCTCTCTCTCTCTCTCTCTCTCTCTCTCTCTCTCTCCTCCCAGTTGCCTCTCCATTCCTCCTCCCAGTCATTCCAGCCCTCCGAGCCCCTAATCTTCCAGGCCACCCTCCTCTTTTCCCCTTCCAACCCTACAATCGCCTTCCACTCCTTCCTTCCCCCTTCCAGCCTCCTCTTCCCTCTTCCAGCCACTCCTTCCTTCTTCCAGCCTCCTCTTCTCTATTCTAGCCACTCATTTTCCTTTCCTCTTCCTCCCTTCCCTCCTTCCGGACTCCCATTCTCTCTTCCAGCCTATCCTTCTCTCTCTTCCAGCCTCCTCTTCCCTCTTCCAGCCACTACTTCCCTCTTCCAAACTTCCATTTTCTTCTTCCAGACTCCCATTCTCTCTCTTCCAGCCACTCCTTCCCATTTCCAGACATTCCTTCCCCCCTTTCAGCCTCCCATTCCCTCCCCCTCAATTCTCCCTTCCACTCCTCGCTTCCCTCTTCCACTCCTCCCTTCTCTCTTCCAGCCTCATCTACCCCCTTCCCCCCCCCCCCTTTAGACGGATCCAGGAGCCTATAGATCCTTCCGGGCTCAGTACCTGGTCAATAGGATATATGGACTCAACACTAAACCTTCCCCACCTGCCCTCTCCCTCTCTCTCCCTCTCCTCTCCTTTCTCTCCTACCTCTCTCCCTCTCTCCCTCTATCTCTCTCCTCTCTTCCTCTCTCTCCCTCTCCTCCTCCCTCCCTCTCTCCCTTGATGCCTCACTCTCTCCGCTCCTTTCCTCCTTCTCTCCCTTCCTCGCTCCCTCTCGCCTTTCCTCCCTCTCTCACCTTCTCTCTCTTTCTTACAGCCATGCAATACACACCATACAGAACACACCATACAAAACACACCATACAAAATACACCATACAGAATACACCATACAGAAT
>JAWZYT010000434.1:0-2500 GCA_034508575.1 Petrolisthes manimaculis | reverse complement strand
TTAGCTAAGGTGCTGTTGCTTATTAAACTAGTTTGGAGGAATCATTTACACCAGATTTACCAACACTGTACTATACCCCCTTCAAGGACCCTCGTGATGTAGTCAGAAAATTAGATGTTAGAGAGTCCTTCAAACAGTGCCCACTAAACACCACCTATATTAAAGGAGCTTGTTTCGTGGCATTATCAGGAGGAATCAGAAGCCACCCAAGTCTCATACACGATCACAGGGTCCCTTAATGAACTGAACCGTTTGAGAGAAAGCCAAAATTATTGAGAAAGATGGCTATAGTTCTCTTCAAGTTTTATTAGAAGGTTTTGTGTTGAAATATTATAACCTACTATCGCATTTGAAAGTAGTCCTCATCTTTTTCAGTATATTAAAACAAAACAAAATGTACTGTAACTCAATACTAGTCTGGTGGCATCTATCAACTTCTCCCCTCAGGAAGTATAAACACGTGGGCAGCAGCAGTGGGCGCTACAATCAGTTCATGTACCAAGTGACTTTTGGTTACCTCATGCCGTGTAACAATGAATATATGATGAGACGTTTTTAGTAGTAGTTAGAGGTCAGGTATTATTGGTGTCGCTTTTACTCATGTTGTTATAGTACCGAGGGAGTTGTCTGATATCTAGTTAGAATATTATATGATTAAAAAAGGTGTGAGAGTGTCCCGTTGACAATCTGATAAACACACGACCCATGTAAATAACCCTAGACGATGAGAAGGACAAAATGCGACAACAACAAACTTTCCTCCCAGTCTGTACCTCCCGTTTAGGTGACCAGTTCATTACGGGGTCAGACGGCCAGGTAGGGAACGCTAATGAGCCACGAGCGGGCATTTCACCCCCGCTGTCTGTCTACCTGGTGGCTCTTCTCTCTCTCCCTCTCCTCACCCTCCCTCCCTCCCTCTCACATGTACTCCCTCCCTCATGCCTCGCCCCGTATGTGTCTTGCCTCGTGAGTGGCTCTAGTTCTTCCTCGTGGTTCATGTTCTGGCGACTTATGTTCCTCCTCGTGGTTCATGTTCTGGCGACTTATACTATATTCTTCGTAGTAATCCATGTTCTTTTTGGTGACTCATGTTCTTCGTAATGATTCGTGTTCTCCATTTTGATTCACGTTCTTCGTAGTGAGTGATTTATGTTCTCCTTGTTGACCCATGTTCTTGGTAGTGAGTGATTCATGTTCTCCTTAGTAACTCATGTTTCTCTTCGTGGTTGTGGGGATGAAAATGCCGACGTAACGAAAAAAAAAAAAATCTTAGAAGCGTGGAACAATAATATATCTTTTGTCCCTTAATTATCACGACAGAAATCAGCAAAGGAAGCATGTGGAAGGTCACCGATAGCATTACATGTACCGAAAGAGCCAAGAACTTAATTAAATGAGGGAGCAGGTACAGTTGCCATCAGATGACTGGAGGCCAACCCATCCACGAACATACTGGTGTTGTATCTGGTATCAGTGAAATATATAAACTGGACCAAAATTCAGTCGTCTGCTCGGGTGAAACAAACCCAGTGATAAATTGTCAATATACAGATTTAACTTTTCTGTAATGAGTATCATGAAAAACAAGCTTGTTGGTGTATGAGGTGGTCCCGAGTCATCTGATGGCAACTGTACGTACAAGAATTTCCCAAGGTCAAACAAAGTAAGTAGGGTGTATAATACTATTGCAGGAAAGAGGGTATATAGGTTTATCAATAGCATGGAGTGCACGAAGGAAGGCTGTGGGTTAAAAGGGTCACACGGAAGGTTGGGGTAAAGGTGGAGGTGAGGGCAAAGAGTAGCACGACAGAGACAAACCATAAAAAAAACTAAGACAAGAAAAGGAGTGAATAACAAAAGATGGAAATACGTTCTGTGTAGTCGAGGCTGGGTAAGGGAGAGAAGAGAGAGGAGAGGAAACGAATGTAGAGTAAGGAGTGGTGAAGATGGAATGGGAAGTGAAGAGAGGTTATGTACAAATAAACTTGATTTTACATAGAACTGATATTTAATGGTTTAGTGTTTTATATATGATGGGATGGAGATGTAACTGGGTGTGGTGATGACTGTGATGTGGGATGGGAGATTATTGTGGTGTGGCTGTGTGTAGTGGTTGCTTGAAGGTGGAGTTGGTGGAAGGTGGGAGTGGACAATCTTAACTTCCTCATATTGTAGAGGATAATACCAAAGTCACGACGTGGAAGAAGTCAAAGTAATTGTCCTGTCAGGTCAGAGGTTAAAGGAAGGTAATTACACGAGCCATGGATACTTTTGTGATTGGGGTCAACGATAGAATGTAATGGGACGGTTGTAAGGCCTTATCGGGTCGTGACGGGATATCGTAACTTGCAGAGAGAGAGAGAGAGAGAGGAGAGAGAGAGAGAGAGAGAGAGAGAGAGAGAGAGAGCGTTTAGTGATAAGGAATCCTGTGCTCTCTCTCTCTCACTCTCTCTCTCTCTCTCCTTGCCTTCCCTACTCTATCAGATTTACTACGTCAGTC
>JAWZYT010000433.1:7500-278641 GCA_034508575.1 Petrolisthes manimaculis | reverse complement strand
CTGATACGAAGGGGCGCGGGCAAATTTTGAGGCAACCTATTCCACCAAACTATTCCAAGAAACAGGCTACAATAGTTTAATTTATATGGTTTGTTTCTTGGAATAAATAGGAGGAATCACTGGCCTTCCCTGGTACACTTACATTATATACTCACTGCAGCATGCTATAACACAGAGGTTGCAATTCACTCCTTGGCATCACCGTCAATCTTCTCCTTTTTCTGACTTTCCCTTCCTCACTTTTCTCTTTTACCTCGTCATTCTCCCGTCTGTTTATTCCATTCCCCTTCCTTGAATCCTTTCCCCTACTTTCAATTTTTTCCTTTTCTCTACTCATTTTTTTTTTCTCTCTCTCTTTTCATTTCCTTCCTTTCTTCCTGGTGCTCTGTTCATCTTCTTAATTGTCTCTCTTCCTTATCTCTCCATATCATTTTCCTTTGTTAATCTCCTTTCTTTATCCTCTCTATTCTTCAACGCTCCCTTCCTTCTTCCTGTGTCTCTATTGTTCTCTTACTTCCTTCTTTCTTCTCATCCTTCTATCCTTTTCTTCGTATCTTCCTCCTCCCTTATCATTATTTTCTTCCTCTCTTCTACTCGGTTTCTCATTTACAGTAATTCTTTCTCCTAGCTTTGTTTATCATCGTCTTTCTCTATTTCCTTTCTTACCATCTAATCCCTCCTTTCTTTTCCTCGTTCTTTTCATCATCTCTTAATTTCCTTCCTATTTTCTCCTCTCATACAATCTTTTATTTCCTTCCTCAGTTTGTTTTTCTCCTCGTCTGTTCCATTAGTCTCTCTTCTCTTTTACTTCCTCCTTTCTCCTTTTTCTCCACACTTTCTTCTCCAAACCTTTTCCTACCTTTTTACTCTTCCTAGTCTTCTTCACTTCTCCTATACCAGTGCTTCCCCCTCTCGGCCCTCTTCCTGGCCCCCTCCCATTCACCTACCTTAAGCCGACCCACAAAGCTTCTCTCACGACGCTGGCTACACACACACACACATACACACACACACACACACACATACACACACACACACACATTAAAGTTCACCTGTTTCATTCTTCTCAGTTACCACACAAAACCCTTCTTTCACTCTCACTAGCCCATCCATCCCCACACATATACACACACCTCTCCCTCACACACGTTATCTAGGGCTTGATTCACTCTTTCCTCATCCACATCATACGTATAATAATTATGATCTGTATCCTCTCACTACAGCCTCCTCTCAACACATCCAAATGATCATCCGTCTCTACTCACACACACACCCTTATATGTATTCCCAGTCCATCAACCTTGCATCCTCTCTCCCTTCCACATATCAATCCTTTTCCCCACTCCCTCTTCCCTTCTCCTCCTTCCCTCTTTTCTGATCATATTTCCAACCTTGATGCTTCTCTCCCCTCCTCACATCCTTGTTTTTTTCCACTCCTTCTATTCTCCTCCTTCTCCCTTTCCCGACTATACTTCCTTGTCTCCACCTTCAGCCCTCTTAAGCCTTGCCTCTTGTTCCCCTCTTCCTCATTTTCTATTTTCTTCCTTCGCTTTCCCCCATTTCTCCCTTCCTCTTTCTTCCTACAACTTTCCTGTGTTCCTCATCTTATCCGTACTTCACACTCCTTAACATTTTTTTTTCTCATTTCCCCATTTTCCGCTTGACCTTTATCTTTCCTTTAATTAACGAGGAGCTTAGTCTAGTTGTATAGGTAACTAGGTATAGGCCTAATATTGTAAAAGGTCACCATGTCTCCTGTTGCCTATGCATATTATGTATTCTCCTCTCTCTCTCTTCC
Source organism: Petrolisthes manimaculis (assembly GCA_034508575.1). Lineage (NCBI taxonomy): Eukaryota > Metazoa > Arthropoda > Malacostraca > Decapoda > Porcellanidae > Petrolisthes > Petrolisthes manimaculis. Next base: position 276,840 of record JAWZYT010000433.1, on the reverse strand, counting down.
CTTGCATTCAATCCCTAATTCCTTCTCACCCATTCCATTCGCATTTTGTTTTTAATCAACTCCTTGTCCCTTTTTCTGTCCTTACATCTACTTATTCGAATATCTCTCTCATCCTCCTATTACTTTCCCATTTTCTATTCTCATTCCTGCCATTCCACCTTCTATTTTATCCATATCCTACCCTTATTTCCATACTGTACTCTATTTGCTCCATCCAATCCAGGTCACCTCAGAAACCCTCTTCATTCATTTCCTTCCCATATTTTCTTCATTTTCCTCCTGACCTAGTATGGAGGAGAGGGGAGGAATGTGCACCTAGTTGTCTTGTTTGTTTGTGTGTGTGTGTGTGTGTGTGTGTGTGTGTGTGTGTGTGTGTGTGTGTGTGTGTGTGTTCGCCTCGCCTGGGTTCTACCTCGTCCGGGTTTCAATTAAGGACAGGAAGATTTTGTTTCAAGAGGAGGAGGGGGTCACTTTTGGGTTTCAATTAAAGAGATTGGGAAGGGAGAGAAGGAGGGAGAGAGGAAAGGAGAGAGGGAACGACGGAGGAGGGAAAGGAGGGGGACTAACGGGTGAAGAAAGAGACTGACAGAGTGAGGGTGAAGAGTTGGAGGGAAGGAGGGAAGGAAAGTTTACAGTTTATTTTTACAAATACGATAAGTAGATACAGGGAGGAAAAGATAGAGGGATAACTGGGACCTCACAAATATTTCATGTAAGACACAGAGGAGAGGTGGAAAAAGGAAGATTCATAATTCAGTTTTATAAAATGAATAACAGGACATTTAGCAACGCTATGTGGCTGATATTAATTACCTATCAATTAAAACCTGGAACTATGGGTCATATATTTCTAACTATTTAGCCAAGCGTACTTAATTCACCAAATATAATTGTAATTTTTTAAAATTTTTACATGAATCAACAGTGGAAATATCGTAGTAGGTTTCATGAAGCGTTTTCCTATCTTCACCTGTCCTCCCTCACATCCTCACCTCTCCTGCTATCCCTTCACCTGACCTACCCTCACCTGGGTCACCTCACATTAACACGTCGTCAGGTGCAGGGATAAAGCCACGAGTGCAAATGTATGTAAATTTTGGCCTTCTGACTCAACAAGTGTTCTCTGCATGTGTGTGCTGGCTGTCTCAGAGTTGATCTGTGTGTCTTACTGTGTGTTGGAAGCATGTAAGTTAATCTGTGTGTGTGTCTGTCCTGACTGTCTTTACATTAGGCAATGGTTGTGTGTGTGATGGTTGGTCATTAATGCAATACAACTAATTATCGTACTACTGCAATTGCTTTAGTAATGCTTGTATCATACCAGCCTGTATGTATGTAATTAGTGTTGCTGTACACTATGTGTAGCATCTTTTACAGGCTACGTAAGTTACAAATAAACAAAAGAATTAAAGAGGAAGACGAAGAATGGTGGTTGGACCTCATCCCAAAAATGTACCAAATCTGACATACCTTGACTTTACAAAAACATATTCTATTTAAGTTTCTCCAAGTTAAAAAGGAAAAGATAAATATCTCGTACAAATAAACACATTAAAACTGCCACCCCAATTTCTTTGTTTACTCTGTCGGACGCCTTTGATTGCAGTCTTTTTTGATGGAGCGTATGTATAAAAAAGAATATATATATATAAATTAAATAAATTAATAGAGTTCCTCTATCATCCTTTTCTATGCAATGTAATCATATAAGTCTATCAGGTGTAACTTATAAAATACTACGGTACGTGGCTGATAAGTGATACTAAAGGCCATGAAAGGAAATGTTTAATATTGTGAAAGATTTTTTATTGGACAATCTGTAATATATTTATATTCTGGCCAGAGTTTGACAGATTTTATTACTTTTTTATAATAATTATAGTGGAGATATAATTTCCTGGCTGGTCGTCTAACATTGAAGCATCAAGCGTCGGCTATAGCCTAATACAACTTGGCCTACTCCATAGCCTACGGTACCTCAGTTGATAAATAAGTAACTGCATTATTTTCACACAGACTGTTGAAAGTTAATTACTACAAGTTTATTCAACAGGCTTTTTCCATGCAATAATTATTCTGAGGAGTCTAGAGAGAGTTACAAGAGGTGTGTACGTTTGCCACAAGAGTAAATGTGGACAAGATGAATCCACAACACCTGCCTCACTCCATTAAACTCTCATCTCACACCTTGACTTAACAACTGTTCGAGTCGTCACAACATGGTAGACCTATATATGCTATGTATCGATTCATGTTATTGATACCTTCACTTAATTAAAATACACAAAACATTTACCAATAGCCCAATATTATTATTTTAGTATACTTAATGTTATAATAGCGGGACCTGACGTTTGTATTCAATGTGCTTTTCTATACAATTTACCCTGAGAACAGCTGTCGTAATCATAAGGTTCAGATATAAATTAAGCAACCAAAATATTACCAATTAAATAAACCACGGATGGATATGTTGATTCTTAGTCATACCAATTCTTCAAAACTTATTACCGAGTTCGATGGGAAAAAGATACCTGCCTGCCTATGAATCCATCCAACCCTTTTAAGAATATTTTAGTTGAGTTTTACCAGTACTACGACACAGTATCAGTTGACCATAGATTTACCAGGAGGGTAGGAAGTGTGGGAAGGAAGTGACTCGGACGTGAGGGACAATCTTCGAGTCCACTGACAACCCAATTAGTCCTAAGAGGTTCGATTTCGTGGTGGGTCGATGTAACACTTGGAATTTTCTCCAATCTAATCTCATGTCGATAACTGAAAGGCTAACTTACTCTACTTATTCCTTCAAACTGTGCTACGAAACGAAAGCCCCTCATATATACTGGCATACAAGTTTGTTCTCCAACATTTTTGGTAAATCTGGTAAAACTACAAACTACGCGTAAAAGGTGGTCGGTCTGGTCAGGCACAGCAAACGCCTCCTACGTTTGGCAGTGCAAATTTTATTATAAAAAATTATACGTCTTTTCAATGTATTCGAATTCGCAATCATTGTCGTCTTTCAATAATATTCTCCACATGATTAACTCCAAATGATTGCATATACCTAAAGAGAAAATACTGGCAGTCAAAAGGTTAAGTTAATCGAGGCCGCAAAGAAGAACTATGAAGTGAACATTAAAGGAAAAGTCACTGGCCGTCTGAAGAGTTAATACTTTTAATGAAACCCAGCCACGATATACCGCTGAAGTCATCCACGCTTCGGCAAGTGACCCCCCGCTTACCCTTTCACCTCGCCTCGTTGCACTCACCGACCTTCCAGACATACCGTGCCCAGTCAACCAGCCAGCCACTCATTTCACCTCCTGCACACCTGGTCCTCGTTAACATTTCTGTCGCTGATCTATCTGAATTCATATGCTGACTTTGCTTCATTTGGCTATCGGGAATAACATGGTCCCTCTATAGCTAGTATCTTCCACTCACCATTTTTACAAGGTAGCTCAGGTTAGATTTTACATCATTTAGAGTTAACTTGACTCGTTCAATACCGTTGGTTGATTCTCAATGTTCACGACGACCCACAGCTCTCTCTCTCTCTTTCACACATATTCCTCTTTTTTTTCGTTGAGCCCTCCAACATTTACGAGTAACAGAGAGAGAGAGAGAGAGAGAGAGAGAGAGAGAGAGAGAGAGAGAGAGAGAGAGAGAGAGAGAGAGAGAGAGAGAGAATAACAAGTACGATTATCACTCTCACTCTTACAAGAATTCTTCAAACTAGTTCTCATTCCGGTTTCTATGTAGCTACTGTACGCGATTACTTTCCCACGCTCTTCCTCACTTGGCTGTTTATTTTTATTTTACAACTGTTGACGTTTTTGCCCGACACATACACACACTGCGTGATTTCAGTGTTTCCGACATGAAGCTGGAGGCCGCATTCTTGATCTCACATACCGGTATAAGAAAAAAAGTTGATGGTCGTAAGTTTGTGGTGTGTGTAGTGCGTGGTGTGGTGTGTAGCGTGTGGTGTGTCGTCAAGGTAAGAACATGAGTATTACAGTAGTCATTGAAACAGTGAGCAAGGTGTTGTAGTGGCTAGCCAGGCTGGGGAACTTATTACTGTTACGTTAGACAAGGTAGGCCTAAAGTATACGTAAAGAGAGTCCATACGACATGCAATAATATTCCCACAGCCTACCTCGAGGCGAACCATAACAAAAGCCTAATCATGAGAAACGACAACAGGGAAAGGATATAATAAAACATACATAATAATAATAATAATAATAAATAATTAGTACCGGTAAACGACAAACAAAGGAACACTTAGCACTGGTGATACTGTAGCTACAAGCTTGATCAAATACTAATGAAGTACAACCATCAAGAGTGTATTATCAATATTATATACTTTATTTGACAAGAGACTATAGGTCCTACTCCCTTCAAAGGCCTGGCCAAACCTGACCTGACTTAACCTTCGTCCCTCCCTCGTTCCCTTGACTGATTGACAGACAGGTCGATAGGAATGCTAAGTCTGCCTTTTGCATAATGACATTGTTTGCATCACATGAATAGGAGAGAGAGAGAGAGAGAGAGAGAGAGAGAGAGAGAGAGAGAGAGAGAGAGAGAGAGAGAGAGAGAGAGAGAGAGAGAGAGAGAGAGAGAGAGAGAGAGAGAGAGAGAGAGAGAGAGAGAGAGAGAGAGAGAGAGAGAGAGAGAGAATATGCTTAGGCAATCCAATTCTGTACTGTGGAAGACAAACAGGAACCATTCAGAAATCATTGAATATTATGCAAGACGATGATTAACACATTATTTTCAACCACACATGCTGCCACAAGTAAAGATGCTCTTACAAACGTTTCCAAATACACTGTAGCCTATATTCCAGTACATACACACACACACACACACACACAAATGAATGTAACAAACACACACAACTCCAAAATACCCATACAGACAGAGACACTTACAACTCCCTCCGAGCTCAGATTTTAATGGGTGCCGTAACGTTTGACGGTGGGGAGCAGACAAGTGCAATACCTCCACCTTTTATTGCTTGTTCAGTCTCCCTCTTCACCCCCTACATGTTGGCCAGCGTTAACTGTACAGTATAATTGTCGGGACTGTTCAGAATGTTTTTCATGTATTTTTATGTCCTGACACAGGTCATTGGCTTCATGGCACGTTATGGAGGCCCAGGTCATAACACACACACACACACACACACACACACACACACACACACACACACATACACACACACACACACACACACACACATACACACACACACATACACACACACACACACACACACACACACACACACACACACACACACACACACACACACACACACACACACACACACACACACACACACACACACACACACACACACATACACACACACACACACACACACACACATACACACACACACATACACACACACACACATACACATACACACACACACACACACACACATTACGACTGTATTTCTAGAGTAGAGTATACATTTTCTACTGAACTCGGTACTAGCAGCTACTGTAACTTGAAATGTAACAAAGAGCACCATTAATTAAGGTAGCCTTCTTTTGCATTGCAGGGCTCTATAGTTATTCCTCCAAACTATGCTACAAAACATATCCCTCACTCCTATACGGTACAAAAGAAACCATACCTATTCTGTTTCCTTGTTTGAAGGTATTAGTAGCCCATAAATTCACCATCAAGAGATTATCCCCTTATAGTACTTCCAGTATTCAATGGGAATGTAAAACCAAAAGAAGGAAGGAGATGGAATAGGAGGAGGAGTAAAAGGAAAGATAAATTATAGATATATTACCAGCAAGTATTCAAGAAACAAAGTATTAAATAGAAGAAAAGAAACTGGAGGAGGAGGAGAGAAGAGATAAAATGATATTATCAGCCAACCACCTGCTCCTTCTTTTCCTCTCCTCCCGCACTCCCTCCCTCCCTCCCGAGCCAGGTCATTCCCCGGTCACCAAAGAGGTCATTGGTGTCAGACTGGGTGACCTGGGTCGTGGGGTGCGGGAAGGGATGGCTGAGGAGAGGGGAGGAGACAGTGTGGATGGTAGAAGGGTGAGGCATGATTTAGGTAGGTAGGTAGGTACGTACGGCTATGTAGGAGGGTGGGTGGTTGGGTGGAGAGAGAAAGAGATAGAGAGATAGAGAGAGAGAGAATGTAAAAGGTGGAGGAAGAGGTTATGAAGGGAGGCCCCGTAGGTAGGTGGGTGGAGACAGAGAGAGAGAGAGAGAGAGAGAGAGAGAGAGAGAGAGAGAGAGAGAGAGAGAGAGAGAGAGAGAGAGAGAGAGAGAGAGAGAGAGAGAGAGAGAGAGAGAGAGAGAGAGAGAGAGAGAGAGAGAGAGAGAGAGAGAGAGAGAGAGAGAGAGAGAGAGAGAGAGAGAGAGAAACCAGGAAAATAAAAAGAAAGGGGAGTGGAAAACTGGACAGGATATTAAGGATAAGTATGGTAAGAAGATAAAGTAAGGAGGAGGATAAAAGAGAAGAGATAATACTGAGGAGAGGATGATAAGGATGAGAGACATAAGGCTAAGGATAAAAACGTAGGAAAGAAATAGTACGTATGAGGAGCAAGAGGATAAGGCAAAAATGAAGAAAGAGAAGATGTAAAATAATAAGAAGCAAGATATAAAGTTGAGTATACGTAGGAAAAGGGGCATGGCGTAGTGAAAAAGATGAGATGCGAGATGGGAGAGAAGACTGCTGAAGGGAATAGGCCTACCACAGTTAAAGAGGAGGAGGAGCAGGAGGAGGAGCTGGGAAGAGGAGTAGGACGAGGAGGAGTAAAAACTGAGAAGCTGAGAGAATGGAGGGATTGGTAAAGAAAAATCGAAGAAGAGAGAAGGAAAAGTGTTATGAAGAAGGAAAGAAGTTGGGAAGAGAAGGAAGATGAGGGGGACGAGACTATTTTGAAAAGCTGAGAGAACGAGAAGAAAGAAGAACTGGGTATAGATAAAAAGGATAAATAGATGGGAAGATGAGGGATATGTATAAGGAGAGTGTATAGTTGGAGAATAGAGGAAATTATCGAGGTACCGGTACGAGGAGCTGTGAGGACGAGGAGGAAGACGAGGGGAGTTGGTTGAGAAGCTGTTTGGAAAAGGACGACGAAGATGATAGAAATGTGAATAAATTGGAAGTGGAAGAGTGAATCCCATCCGTTCGTCCACTTACAGATTTGTTTATTTACGTGGCGTAAATTGAATGCAATCCAAGATCACTTTCACCATAAATTATACATAATCTGTAACTTATAAACACACACAAAAAAAATACCGACCTACTTTACTTCATCATTCCAGAGGAGGTTATATTTTAGCATAGTTTGGAGGAATAAGGAGACCTCCAATATATATCTATAGGATGACCCCGTTGACTGTATACGTTATCGCCTTATCTGCCATGTCAGTATTATCTCTGGAGGACCGGTCTATCGTACTTCAGTTATGCTTTCACTGTAATGTTAAGTGAAGGGAGGGCGAATGAACTTATTGCTGGGTTGTTTGGGTTACATGTCTTTTTTATTTATTTTTTTTACTATGATGTTACTGTGAAGTCTAAACTATAAATTAATTACTTTGAAACATTGTGATGTGTAGCCAGTATTAAATAATGGTGATCTACAATAACAGAACTGGAATTTGTGAGTAAAATTAATTATCTTTGGCAAATTTGCAGGCTACTGATTCCTCCGTAATGTGTGTTAAAAATATCATAATAAGGTTTGGTAATGTGTTGCCCAGGATATCTAGAACCTCATTTTTTCAACAATATCAGATGATTAATGTAGCCAAGGCGTAAATTTCTAAGAATGTAAATACAAAATACTGTAATAAGAATCATGCTTGCCAGTACTGTATTAATTTTATACCTACCCTGTTCGTTTTATTGTACCGTAGAACCGTGAATCTATTTAGGCTAAAGTTTATTTGAATTTTTCAGCTTTTATGATATTTACTATTCCATTCCTATGCAACCTGGTTTCCAATCCTGCACACAGAAAAGAGATGAGAGTGGAGACAAGGGGAAGGGGATCCACTGGCAAAGAAGGTTCAAGCAGGCAGGAAGGCAGGAGGAAAGCCAAAAAGGGATCGCGAGAAAGGAGAGTAAATAGGAAGGGGGTTGTGTTAGGGATACAAAGTACGAAGACAGGCAGGCAGGCAAGCAGACAGTCAGGAAAGGGGGCGAGCAGAGACCTGGAGGAGGAAGGACAGAAGGGGGAAGGTCCTGGGTGGTTGTGGGGGGAGACAGGCGAGGCCACTCCGACACAAACACCGACAAAGAGACGGAGTTATTACCCGGGCGGTAAATCCCCGAGCGTGGGGCTGTGACACATGACAGGCGAGATTGACAGACGTGTGACAGGGGACGGGGAGGGCGGAAGGCTGGCAGGCACACCGAGGAGGGACCAGGCTTTTTAGGCGGATGACGGAGAGTGGAGTGGGATAGGGAAAGGAAGAGATTGAGGTGGGACAGGAAGAAGTAAAGAGTAGAACATGGAGGAAGACTGTGGATGGATGTCAGAAGATGAAAATTAGTTGGGTGGCACAAGAAGGCGAAAGGAATAGTGATTGAAGGGAATGAGAAAACAAAAGACTGGAAATGTCCTTTTTGTTTAATTCTTTTTTCATTAGATTTCAAGTGTCAGTTTTTGCATATGTATACATATTATTAAGTATATACAGCGAAATTGAACGATGAATTAAATAATTGGTTGAAGGAAAAGTAACAAAAGGAGTAAGACCAAGATATAAGAGGGGAGATAAGATCAGAAAGTGGAGGGAAAAATTATATCTTATCTCCCAAGATATCAATTCAATGAGAAAATACTTTTGGTGAGAGAGAGGTAGATAAGCTAAGACAGGAAGTGAGGGACGTAGCTAATAAGATGACGTCAAAGATACAATTGTGGGGACGATGCATTCTTGAACTTAAGAGAAACAATAGCTACCGGTAGTCAATCACATTACTATAATACCGGTATATAAAGAGGCCTTCAAAAGTTCTGAACAGTAACAGAACCAATGAAGTTATTAAAGATGTACCGTAAATAGAATAGTAATCACGAGATGTTAATACACAACACCCTATAGGCTACAGGTAACTAGCCTGATCACTAATACTGTACACGATAACTGCAACATTCTAAAGTACTTAAAGTAACTACCACAAACACACACACATACTAGAACGTAAACAGTCACACACACAATTACATAGTCATAACTATTAAAGTAAACAAGCCAATGGAAACAAACTTATACCACACACACACACACACACACACACACACACAAAGTGACTGGGTCGAAGCCTATCTAAAGAGAGGTTCCCACGCTCCATTCACCAGTACCGCCAGGCCCCCATTCATAACACACACACACACACACACGTCAACCTTTAGTATCTTTATGACTGGCCTTGTAACCCTAGACACAACGATACTGTTAAGGAGACGCATCATCAAGGTCTTAAAATAATACTGGTTGGTGTTTGTTGGTAGTACAGTAGACGGGAGAATAAATTACTTATGAGGCAAAAATTAAGTGAAATGAAAGGGAATGAGTCGAAGGGAAATTGAGATGTAAGGAAGACAAAAATATGAAAGATAAATGGAGGACTAGATAACGAGAAGAAAGATATGAGAGGATAATTAGGGGTTAAATGAAGGAATAATTAGGAGACGATAATGAATAGAAGAAATACATTCATTCAAACAAGAAAATTACAATATAAACAAACATGACAAAAGGGAGAAAGAGAATAAGGAATATTAAAGAAAACTATAAGACAAGTTAAATGTGTCATTATTCCAGGGAGTAAGGAAAAGAGGTAGAGAAGTTGAGGCTAGGTAAGGGCATGGAGGTAGGGTATCATTAAGGTGAGGAAAGAGTCTGGTTGAGAAGTGGGTGAGCAGAGGTGAGAGAAGGGCACACAGTAGGTTACAAGGCTGATTTGATTACATACGGGTTATATTGGCCAAGTATCTGTTAGTAGAGAAGCTGTTTGTGTGAGAAAGCTGAGGTAATTATGTAGGTTGATATAGATGAGTAGTAAAGGTGTGCAAACTGTGGTACCGTAGTATGAATATTGGACTGGATATTGGCCTTCGTCCCCTACTGTACTGTATTGTCGTGTTGTGTTGAGAGTGAATATTTAAGCACGCCAACGAGTGCGTACAGTCTGTATTACTAAAGGAATCATTTGCTCTGGCCGAACTGTAAAGCTACTCATTTTTCCATACTAGGCTATGCCAACAAACAGCCCACCTCAGTAGGCTGTACGAGTAGGCTAGCCTAGTGGATCTTTTTGTTGTAGTGTTTAGAGGACTAGCCTACATAAACTCCAAAGCATCTTCAAGAAACGACCGGCTCAAGTCATCATTCCACTGTGCACTACGCTAAATTTATATATATATCCTCATTAGCCTACCAGAGTATACAATTATAGGCTGTGTCTGGTTTGTAAGTGAAACAAAATCCTCATCCGCCGCTACAGACAGGGAACAAACAGCAATGTAAAGTAGCTCTCTATAATAAATCTTATCCATCCTTCAGAAATTACTTAACCCGAATGAGATAAAACATTATAACATGGGGACTCACGAGGTTCAGAAATTTATACCTTTAAAATTTGTCTATTTATGAACAGTAGTCGTATTCCTTACTGTGTATTCTTCAACACACCTTCTCTTCCCCCTTCGTCTCACTTTCACCACCCTCGCCATCACAAACAGGGCTCGGTGCCTCCATCCCTTTGAAGTTAAGGAGGAAAAGGGCAGTGACAGGGTGGTAAAATGAGAGAGAGAGAGAGAGAGAGAGAGAGAGAGAGAGAGAGAGAGAGAGAGAGAGAAAGGGGTGGTATGCAACAATGTTTTTAATTATTTGCTTATGAATAGGGGACACTTCTATAGAAAACAAACTAATTAAAGGATCATAGCAAATCTCACTGACTGTATATTTGGAAGTTTTCCCAATTTCTAGCGAAGAATGAATCATTGGTTTACGTACCAACTTCCTACTTGTCTTTACAGAATACACTGTACTGTAGGATACACCATAATATTCTAGAAAATGCTACTATTATAGTAAAGAAATTAAATTACATTGGAAAAACATGTTGAAAGAGTCCATCAGAGCACTGGTAGTCTGGTTCATCAATCTGGATTTTGTTTATCTTATAAGATTTACATAATTCAATTTCTAATAAAATTTTATGTACACCATGACTTAAGAAACTAAGCTATGCAAAAGAAATTGCTAATATCACATCACAGCCCAGCCACAGTTTGCTGCTACTGTACTGTAAACTGTTCACCATACAAATGAGTGTCACCAAATTTTAAACTATAAAGTAATGGACAATTCATCACTGTTAGGCATAAGTACTGAAGCCTACATCAGTTGTTATCATAGATTCATAGAATACTAACAAAATAAGAAATAATTTTAGTGTTGCTAGTTTCTACCGGTACTCTAGTAATTGCTAACCAATAAAGTTATTATTGTGTATAAATACCTCCTGCGATTTATAAAGAAGTCAAACTGATTCAATTATTGAGAAACAAGACCAAAATGTGATAGATATAAGGAATATGGCCCCAAAAGAGAGCAAATTGGACACCCTGATCAAACGGTACGGTACTGCTCATCCGTGATGAAGGTGGGTATCCTACTAGGCCTTGGGTACCGAAGTAGGTAACGGAAAGTGCTTGTGTGTGTGGTCTATGTGCAAAGTGTACATGTTTAGTAGTACTGTATATCTAAATAGGACTAAATGTGTGTGTGTGTGTGTGTGCGCGTCTATGTGCAATGTTTGCATGCTTAGTAGTACTGTATACAGTATCTAAATAAATATGTGTGTATGTGTGTGTGTGTGTGTGTGTGTGTGTGTGTGTGTGTGTGTGTGTGTGTGTGTTCTCTGCAAGGATGAAGCAAATATCACAGCTAAGTCTTTGTAATGCGCTGCAGCTGATGACATAATATTTTAGCTGACCATTTCAATCATGTCTCATTCTTTTTTCAACGACTAATAATAATATCTATTAACTACGACCACAGAAAATTGAATAGCTAACCACCCATACAAACATACTGTACAGGTTAACATAATTGTTATTGATCTGAGAGACTTGGGGCCATATTTTAAAACATTCATGGTGTATACGATGGCGTATTAACGGTATGACGGCTGCATAGACAAACAACAGAGCCGGTACCACGCCGTCGTATACCCCACGAATGTTCTTGCATATGGCCCTTCAACCCATAGAGTAGAGGAATAGGCTACAATAAGCCGGAAATACACATAAATACAATACACACCTAATAGAGATTTTATCATTAACTACTTAGGCTAACCTTCACAGGAATTTTACGAATATTGCATATTTTGGGATGAAAAATGGACATACAGTTTGTTAGTGCGAAGAACTACTAGTTAATTTGCAACTGTAATATTTTGCACCTGTATAACTTCGGGATTTCTGAAGATTCAGCAGAATATCAGTAGATCTACAGATATCTCAATAGATTTGCCATTATTGTCAGAGTGAAAGAGATATAGGCTACTGCCAGAAGTCAAGCGAGCGACTCGTCCCCCTACAGTTTCATTTTCGTTTCAATAATTTCCATTATTAAGTTTTTCTTGTAAGTAGCACAGATAGCAATTACAATATCTCAATATACTTTCATTCATCTCTAGTTCGGCATATTTTTAGTCACAACTGGTTCTCCCAGACAATAGTTCTTTTTTATACATCAATGTACTGTACGAGCCAATCACCAAGAAGATTTGCTGCGCCTACGTGTCTCATTGCCTAGTGGTAAATCTATCGCTACCATATGTAACAGTACCAACAAAATCACGATAATAATACCACTACCACAAGTCATTTGACAATTACCACCACCACTACTATGACAACCTACAGTACCAGCCAAAACCATTATGAACATAGGCTAAACCCAATATATTACCACTTAGCATGCTACAACCAATATTAACACAATCACCATCACATCTTTATGGTGGTCTCGATCAAACCCACCTCAGCTAAGCACTGTCACCACATATCCTACCATAGATTTCAAGGTAGCCTACTACTGTAAGTTAGCCGAATTGATATTACGGGTAGATTAATATCCCTATCAATCAACCAATAAAAATAATAATAAGGAATAGGAAAATACAAGTTTCCCGTCTATTACCTAACACCAACAAAAACAGATAAATTGGCGGAAAATACCAGTCACTGTAAAATGATAATGACAAGAACAAATAAGCTAGCGTTGATTGCACAACATTGACAAGTATAAATAAAGGGGTAGTGGGAAAATACAACCACTGTGTATGTGTAAAAAAAAATACATAAAAGAGACGGAGATAAAAACTGGAAGAGTGTAGATCTGAAGGGTCTGTACACGCCTCCCTACCGACCACCCGTGCTCTTTGACGTCACCGCACACCTTTTTGCTAAGTATTTATCTACTGTTTGTCACTAATTGTTGAGTGTGTTCTTTGGCTACCCATCTCCTTTCCTCTCCTCTGTGTGTGTGTGTCAGAAGCTAGAAAGGGATAGTTACTCAAACTGTACGGTATATGTATGATTGGTAAATAGGATAACCTAGCCTAATGATTAGGATACAGGGGAGTGGACAGGGACAGCTAGGGATAGGGGCCGAAAGGGACAAGTGTGGGAAACAAAGAGTGAGAATAAATGTAAGGTATGACAAGTGAAAGACAAGCAGAAATGGAGAAGTGTGGGAGGATTTGGAGAATATGACAGAGGTGGAGAGATATACTGGATAGGTGGAATAGGCTAATAAAGACGAGGGTGGAAGACAAAAATATGTGCTGGGCAATGGGTACCGCATAGCCTACTGTACTCTATGTCTGTATAACGGGTCGGTAGCCAATTATATCCTACCCAAGTGTATTACATTTCAAAGAATGAAAGAGGCATGAATTTTTTCACTTAAGTGTACAAACTATATAAGACTCAAAGCAGCGAGCCAAACATGGAATAGAAGTAATAAGCTCCAAGGAATTGCTAACCGGGTTTTAGATAAACAGTTCATGGCGGGCCAACATCTAACCCTTTCAATGGATCTTGGCGTAATACCGGTAAGCTTATAGTGTAGAAAATATCCAACCAGCCATAGGCCTACTCTTGTTACAAAGCTAACACAGCCTCTCAGTTTGGCTAGGATACACGAGTAGAAATAGGAGTTACACTTTGTAGATACTTCAATAGTTTCATCATATTTCAGTAGCGAACCTGAGTTTCGATACACATAAGCGTGACTCAAACAGATAAACTTTCTGATCAGCGTTTTCATGTACCGTACTCTTTTAATAATGTTAAAGTCATTTGTGTGTGGATGGTTACTAGAAATTAGACGCCGATTCTATTAACATAGTTAAAATAATTGTATACAGCTCACTACTACGATAATGCCAAAATTTCATGTAGGAGGCGAATCATTTTGAGAGAGAGAGAGAGAGAGAGAGAGAGAGAGAGAGAGAGAGAGAAGCAATGTGGGTGGTTATCAACAAGTGGTAGAAGCAGCCAGTCTCTCTCACAGCTGCCTAGGTTGTCTCTCCCTGTTACCCACTCTCACCCACACCCGCTCTCTCCCTCCTTTAGGCACTCACTTTCGTGTTCATTTTCTCGACCATTTTCTTTGATCTATATGGTTATCACTATAGTCGTCTTATCAGTCACTTACGCCCCCACCCCTCCTCTCAAGTAGGCTAGGCTACGCATTTTCTCTGATCTGATTCATACCTACACTTATCTCACATGGGACAATCATACTTCAACACTGACACATAATTTTTTTTTTCATTCCCACACTGTTCTCTTCTCACACTTGCATCCTACTCTTGTAATTTTCATACAATTCATTATTCCTACTCAATCAAATTAACTGTCATCTTTCTATATATGTGCATACGAAATTTTTCTCATGTATAGAGTAGGCTACGGGGAAAGAGTCACCTTCAACAACATAAGAGGATGGCTGATCATTTCAATAACTTTTTATCTCCTGCATCTCCGTCAGTACTTCCCTTTCCACACGTAATGCTCCATACAACTACAACTTTACTACACTAATCACGTCATCCCATAAGTTTTGTGCCACTATTCAACCTCAGACTGACACGTCATAAGTGAATATCCTTCATCCCCACAGCCAAACTATGGAGTAAACTTGCTTCCTTCAGTATTACCCTTTCATACAACCTTCCTTTCTTAAAGGAATTCCTATATTGAAAATATTTTGTAAATATCCTATGTCCATCCATACTAACTTTCATTTTCGTCTTCACCACCATATATTTTCGCTATCATTTTCTCTCTAGTCCACTGTCACTTTCTCACTACAATCTTTATTTTTGCCAGCAACATTTTTTCTTGTCAATTTCGCTGTGCCCCCCAGTAATTTCCGTAGTGCTGCCGACTTGGTTCCACGCCATCACCACTACCCGTACCGTACCGTCCCGTCCCATGCCACCTTATACACAGGATGTTTCGCTTGTGTTTGCTCTCTCTCTCTCTCTCTCTCTCTCTCTCTCTCTCTCTACTGTATTTCACCACTGACTATGTATGGAATGTGCAGTTACAAAAGGGAGATAACTGAGTGATTCGTATACTGAATTCGTAATAGGATGGGTAGGCCTAATCGCCTAGCTAGCTAAACCAGTACCGTACTACGGTATCGATGTGGTTTGCATAAGTTGACAATGAAATTGATTATGAAATATAGTCCTGATTCAATAATTGGCTACCTTACATAATAATACAACACCAACCGCATTGTGCAGTCGTGAAAGTTGTAGCGTGAGTATTAGTACGCCACTCACGATTTGGTGGATTTAAGTAGGTCATAATGTAATTGTTTGTCTGTATGCTTGTACTTCATTCTCCTATGTTATCAAGATATGTTTGTGTGTGTGAATGTGTGTGTGTGTGTGTAGTAATTTGATTCTCATTGATTCTGTCTACTTGTAGGTATAGTTGCATGCCTCTTGATTGACGCTACGGCGCAATAAATAAAAACAAAAAAAAACATGGCAGTATATCCTAGTACCGGTATCCTACATAAGTTACCATCCTCCAAACATCAATTTTCCTGAGTCTATTATAAAGGTAGCATTAAAAAACCCTATCATCAAATTACTTTCTGGAATCTGATGGATGCCTAAGTCGGTATGGCGAAAAGAAAATTTACCAGAAGCTGCATACAGATACATGGGATGAAGTGCATCTCAATATTTTTTATGAGAAGAATTTGTATTTTTCTAGTAATATCGTGAGCAACACAAAGACCTATTTTAGGAACAGTAGCCTAGCTTAACTGTTGATATAAGTAATACCAACATTAAAAATTATGTCCAAATACAGTCAAAATACGGTCGTCCCGAGTACCTACACCATGACCCACATTTTGAATAGTCAACGCGTCTAAAACTGGCAGCAGAGATCAATATCGCACCGTCCTTACTGTGACTAGTCTAGGCTGTGTGTGTAGCCCGCCACTTACCACTGTAGGTGACCTAAAGCTCGTTTGTTTGTTTTTTGGGTTACTACTTCTTCCAAACTAATCTACGAATATTTCCTCCAAACCAGGAAACACAACGCTCATAAAGTTATTGTGTTTCTTGGCACATAGTGAAAACATCTATAGTCTGCAGTTGGACGGTAACATCTGAATCCCTTTAGCTATGACAAGAGAGCAGACTCTAGGAGCAAGAAGCAGAAAGTGTACTGTTGGTAGGGTCTGTGCAGGCCAAGGCAGTCACCGCATTGTGTCACCGTCTTATGATCCCGCCCGCCGTCCAGTCTAGACCCAGTGTAAACAATGATTCTCTCTCTCTCTCTTTTTCTCTCTTTGTAATACCTTCTTCTTTTTGTAGCCTCATACGATTTATTCTTTATTTTTCTTATAGTATTATTGTTTATCTTGTATCAAGCTATTTCTACTGCACCCTTACTATCAGCGTTCTCTCTCTCTCTCTCTCTCTCTCTCTCTCTCTCTCTCTCTCTCTCTCTCTCTCTCTCTCTCTCTCTCTCTCCAGTGTATTAAATACCGGTACGTAAAAGTACATGCCTGTAAGCAATTATCAAAACGTCTCTTTCTGTCATTTCACCGTTAAGCATGCTTTGTTTCTTGCGTCCCTCACACACACACACATTTACGAGAACAGAGAGACACATACACTCTATTATAATAATGATAGCCTACAAGAGACAAAGTGAACTCCAACAAAAGGGCAAAGTGACATTTCCGTCACAATTTTATTCCGTACCGTACCGATAATATTAGCTCTCGTCTATATACCTCTACTTTGCGACTTACTTTATACCATTATTATTATTATTTTATCCGGCGAAAATGCACCAACTATTTTATTTTTTTCTATAATGCAAACACTTTATGACCATATTAATCTATTCAAATTAGGTATGTACATAATTATAGATATCTACCATGTCTCTTCTCCTCCATTTCGTATATTCACTTTTAGTTTTGAAAGACCTTTGACACAATCGCACAACAATTTGATGAGGTCATAATGTGTTCATAATGTACCGTGGAGTAGAGTTGCCTTAACGTACAATTGCTGAGGACTGTACTTTGCTCGCAACACCAACCAACTAACTCTCCATCATGACACCAACCAGATGGCAGCCAAACGTTCTTAGGGCAGATGTAAGGAGTTTCCCCAGCCACACACACTCCTGCTAGGCTAGGCTACACTGGCTGCCTTTTCTAGAGCCTTATTTACTTTGTTTCTGTTTTCTTTCACAAGGCTCCATCCACAGACGGAGAGAGAGAGAGAGAGAGAGAGAGAGAGAGAGAGAGAGAGAGAGAGAGAGAGAGAGAGAGAGGATAACATGACGGGGCATTTATAAAGGGATTTACATATTCTCTACCAACTGGAGTGACTGATTCCTCCAACTATAGGCTACTAGACTATGCAACAAATTCCTCAACATTACGAAGCATGGATCTGTTTAGTAGCATTAGTTGGAGAAATTAATAATAATCATTCAAGTTACCCACAACACATGATACCCTTACCGTAGTTCTAAGGGGGTACAGTAGTCAAATACCACTCTATAGTCAAATTAAGCCTAACATTTAAACAGTTATTTTGTGACATTCTGAAAATTGAGTGGTGTTAGAGTGAGACTGCTATTTCAGACGCAAGTCGTTGGTTGTGGGTTAATTATTACCGGTAT
The DNA here is from genome assembly GCA_034508575.1 of Petrolisthes manimaculis. Classification (NCBI taxonomy): domain Eukaryota; kingdom Metazoa; phylum Arthropoda; class Malacostraca; order Decapoda; family Porcellanidae; genus Petrolisthes; species Petrolisthes manimaculis. Next base: position 258,562 of record JAWZYT010000433.1, on the reverse strand, counting down.
AGCCTTTAAACTCTCGTCGTCAGTAGAGTGTCACTTCCATAAGAGAAATCGTCTATAGTAGTAAAGAGAAAATATGTAAATGACGCCAGCTGGGCTTTAAGGGTTAACGATATCCGGTCCTTGTAGCCTACTGTAATGGTTGCTGAAGTGAAGGTAAAGGTGATTAATTTATTGGTGAGAATGAAAGAGAGGGAGGGCTCAAATCCATAATTGGACGAAGGAATTACGAAAATATACAAATTATACGATTACGTGGAGAAAGAATGGGAAAGAGAATGTCAGACAACACGGAGAGAGAGAGAGAGAGAGAGAGAGAGAGAGAGAGAGAGAGAGGCTGGAGCTCGTAGAGGTGAATCGATATGTTGTTTGAATAGTAAAGTATTTAAATATTCCTTTACTCTCTTCCCCCCCGCTCTTTTTTTTTATTTTTTTTTCTCGCTCTCATTCTGTCTCATTCACTCCTGTTTCATTCTCCCTCTCTCATTCTCCCAACATCCAATTTCCTCCGTATCATCTCTCCCTTCTTTTAAATCTTTCGAATCTCCTCTTTTTCCCCGGGTTATCATATTTTTCATTCCTTACCTTTCCTCAGATTTCTCCTTCACTTCCATCCTTTCCATGCGTACCTTTTGCCTGTTTCATTAGTCTCTAGGCCTAGTCTCCCTCTCCCCCTTCAACCTCACCCCTTCCTGTCTTTTTCACTAGCTTTCCCCTCCTCTTCTGCTTTGCACCACCATGTTCTCTCTCTCTCTTACTCTCTGATTAGCATATTACTCGCCCCCTTCCCCTCCCCTCTCCAACGTACAGTAGACGCATTAATCACTTTGTTTTTCATACTGGAATTTCATTTGTTCAGAAATACTATTACGTTTGTAAATGTTTCGTTTCTGCGTTTTCACTTTCTTGTCAATCTCTTCGTGCTCTTGGACTGGCGGCTTAGTACGCATGTCTATTGATTTTCTACTTAGCAGATATGGTGAGTAGTTAGTTTTTTGTTTCTATGTGAAGGTAAGCAATGGTATTTTGGATAAATGTGCCTTACTGGGATACAGGTGCAGATATTTACACTCCCTGGTAATTAGCTTCGTAGTCTAGCCCCTCTTACCCCCACCCCCTCCGGTAACACATCTCCATCTAAACCCCGGGAATCTCTCTCTCTCTCTCTCTCTCTCTGAATATTTACTCACTGCTCAGTTCATCCTCTGCCCCTCTCTCGTGTCATCCTCCTCCCTCACCTCCTCCCCTTGTCCCTGCATGGCTGGCTTCCTGAGAATCGTTTGAACCCGCTCTATTCCTGGTCTACAAATATGGTATCTCAATGTCCTACCATTCCGGTATTTTCTGGATACTGAATAAGGTTCCTTCTGTTGCCCCTTTTGTGTTTACATTTACTGCGTTTACAATATCTTACTTTGATTTCTCTCTATATAAACTTGCTTTATTCCTGTAATAGTTTACAGGTTTCTCTCCTACGTTTCTATATCATCACATGACTCATACTTCTATCTCCTAAATTTGCACTGTAATGTACATTAGTCTCACATTCCACTTACGAGCCTAACCAATACACTGGCCAAGCCTAATACATAATCTCACTCTGCAGTTATACAGTACCGTACCCTATATACGGTACAAAAATACCGCACTTTCTAGTTAGCTCTCTGCCCTCACAATCTCTCAAAACTCCTTTCTCTCCTACCAAATCAAAACTTCCTTCACTAAGACTCTAGATCACAGATCCTAATCCATCTTCCTTTAGTCTAACCAGCCTAATACCTCATTCCCCAAGTCTAATTGCTCATACCTCACCATCCACTTCTGTATGAGTACTTAGCCTACTAGATTTCCTCACACTCTCTCACTCGCACCTTCTCTCGCACCTCACACCGACCCCGAGTTAAGATTGCCACCGAGATAAGGCTTATCTCTCTGTAGTACCGTACTGGAGTTCAGGCTACACGACGCTGTGTGGGCTCCGGTCTGCTTCTATTAGGCTACAAGGCTGATGTTGCTATCCGTTATTGTATCCATGTTACGTCTATTATTATGTCCTCTTTTGTTTAGGATTTCTGTTACTGTACCTATGTGTTCTGTCAGTTTACCTTTTGTTACCATGCCTATGTCATGTCACTCTCTACTGCTCTTTGGTACTGTATCTGTGTCTTGTCAGTTAACCTTTTAAATTTGTGCCTGTTCTTGCTAGTCTACAGGTACCTTCTGTTCTCATACTTTCTGTTAGGGCTCCTTGGTAACTACTACATTTTAATTTACTAGAGTCCTTTTGCTTCTATATCTCAACTAGGCTACTTAAACTCATAATGTAGTACAAAGTATAACCTACTGTCATTACTACCACTGCAGTCATTATAGTGTTACCGTACTGCCAATATTGGAGTAGTAATAATAATAATAATAATAATAATAAAGAGAAAATTTGAAAATAAAAACTATTATTATCTTTATTATTATTATTATTATTATTATTATAGACCTTACTGAATCAATACGTCCATACTAGGCCTACTGCTACTAATATTTTTGTTGTTTATCATACTTTTAACATTTTCTCGTATCGGTACCAGGAATCATACCTCTGAACAATGGAATTACATCTATTGTTACTATAGTATCACCATCACAGGCTGTCATAAACTGTCATTGCCAACAACACCATCACCTAATCCGCAACAATCATTATTATAATTGTTTAGAAGTACAGTACAACATCGACACTGCCACTGTCTTTATTATTGTGAGGTTGGTAATGCCACCGGCATTTTTATCAATTATTTAATGTATTAACTAACTACATATAACTAGCTACACATCCACAACATCGCCTGGGGAACTAATATAATGGGTTTTCCCCACTAGTACAACCCTAGTATTAAAATACGATATACATACCAAAGAAAATGTATGCAAGAAGGTTTCATTAACTCACATGACATGCAACAAAAAGCTATCATGAATAACTATATCGTATTTCGATGTACGGAGATCGGAATCGTTCGTTTGGAGCAGGGCAGAAACATAGGCAGTCCAAGAGCAAAATATTCATTGGGCCAGACAAACTTTTGTAGGCCTATTCATATGTTGTGGTTATGCTGCGGTGAACGTCTGAGTAGTAGGCCTAGTTTGCATGCTGTAGTGTCTTTGTATTACTGTACCTATAATATATACATTGATATGTCCCTGTACTGCATACACAAGTGTTTAGTACCGTACTAGTTTGAGATGTATATATAATGAATGATATTTTCTGTCTGCTATTTTGCTACTCTGGAGTGGTCTATACACAATTGCCGCATCAATTCAATGTTTTGTAAACAGACTTATCAGACAACTTTCACCATCTAGGGGACTAGGGGTCTGCGAAAGATTAAACTAATGTTTGTTGAAATCCTTCTGTAAATTCCCTAGTACTCTGCATTATACTTACCATCTGGTGCTCTTCATTCTTCAATATAAAGCCAAAAATAATGTATTAAAACTATAATTCCACCTCACTGCTTATACTTCCTCCCTTCCTTCCAATCTTCCTCCACTTCGCCTCCTCGCCGTCTAGTTCATTTGTTCTTTATCACAAAACACATCTTGTCAATATATTCTTCGATGTCTCATTTCATCCCACCGTTTATTATTTATCATATTTTCTATTGCGTGATACATCCCGATACCCTTTCCTTGGCTACCACTTTTACTTTCTATAAAACTTCTATTTGCGAGATAAATAAGTATTAGGCTACTTATTTTTTTATCCATCTTTTCACTTTCTTCAAACCTCCGTCGAACTATTTTTTTCAGCAAAACACTAGAATGAATATACACACTCATGTAAACACACACACATACACGTACAGTCGATAGCATAAATTCTCTTCATATTGGCTACATCATACGAGGTTAGGTTGTTGCAGCACTATTAAATAAAGCGTTGGCAGACGTACTTTTAATATTTATAATCAATTTTTTGTAACGTTCTCAACAGGAGACGGATCAGTATAAAACGTCAGCACATTACATTAATTCACTAAACACACACCTGCTTGATTGGATTTTGTGCGACCGTCTGTACAGGTACATATATACACATCTCCCGATCGCTCATACGTCATCGTCTGCCACCGCGTCATCCTCGTTTGCTTGTTTCTTTTATACGTTCATTAGCCTACCTGTGCTTTACACCATATTACGACAAGGACATTACCCCCCCCCCATTTTTCTGACTTGCTATTTTATATATTACATTTACAGGAACATACACGCTTATTTCTTTTTCATTTCTGTTTTCTTGCTTTTGAGCGCCTGTTATTTTGTTATCTATAATAAACGGGAAGTGCTTGTTATGCATAGATAATTTCTCGTTACCGAACATCACTTTCACTTGGCAAGATATTCTTATCACCACAGGGATGCACACAATTGTTCTTTCATATATTTTTTGAAGCGGACATGGGCAACGGAGAGCCTAGCAGGGCTGGACTGCACGGATACGGCACCACACAACACACATTTTCCTGTCACTGTCCATTTGAACGAAGAGAACGAGGAGGCAGGAGCGAGGAAGACGGTGGAAATGAGGAGTAGAGTAGCGGGTGAGGAGCAAAGATTACATACCTGCTGCCAGTGCTCCTCCAGGCTGCAGGCCGAGGAGAAGTAGCCAGTGTCATGCACCAGCTGCAGCTCCTTGAAGATGCCACCGTTGGGCAGTACATCCATCTTGATGAGGAGCCAGTCTAATGTCGGCCGTGGTTACTCACCCACTCCCCGCAGGGGGTCTCCGCGCCCGCACCCGCCACACGCCCCCTCCACAACACTCATCCACCACAAGCACACTCCGGCGCACAGACTCACAGAGGCTCGGTGAGGACCGCCGGGGCCACAGAGATCCGCTCTCCACCACCGCAACAATCACACTCAGCGTACGCTACACATGGGACCCCGCCGCTCGCTGGGGGGGCGGGGCCTGTCTAGCCCGCCACTCACCTTGCGCCTTGCTCACCCGCGCGCCACAAGCAAGGTTCTTATTGGTTGCCTCCGCGGCTGCACAGTGCCATACAGTGCCTTGCTCATGCCAATTAACTTCATTACAAATTTCGAGGAGAATTAAGAAAGATTAGTTGTTGCGGGTGGCGGTGCGGCGTCACAGCAGCACAGTTGTGGCGGTGCGGTTGTGGCCACGGTGGCGGCGGCGGCAGCCAGACACTAGTATCGACGCACTCATTGAAGCACAGCGTGCGGCACTGTGGCGGCGGCGGCAACGTGCACCCTGCAACAACACCAGACACGCACGCAAGCACACTCAAGCACTCCCGCCACAACGACAGTCACGACCCATCTCAAGCTGGATACCTTTGGGCTGTCTCCAGCACTGGCTCATCATGTCCTCCCGATCAAACCTAAACATTACACATCAAAATCCTCTCCGCTACACATCCATCTTCACTTCACACTAATGATTTGCTAGTATACACATGATTGACACTCCATTCTCTACCCCCTTGTACCTTACCCTGATACTGTCCTTACTGTCCCTTTGGTTGATACTGTCCCTTTCCGACCTCAGAAGCCATGATGATGTCCAACTGCGCCCTTAAGTTTCCTGCAGTGTTGAAAAGCATTATTTTTTCTCTCGATATAATAGTGTGTAATTTGTTGGTGTTCGTAGAGTATGTTGTGTCCTTTCGTGTGTTTTGATACCTTTCCAAATTTTTTTTTAAGTTGAGTTCCGATGCCCGAGTGTGCAATCTGATACATTCGACTGGGTTCCTAAGGATAATCAAACGTGTCCGGGTAGATTTGGCTGTGATATGAATGATACGTATTGATTAATTATCATCTGAAGAGATCCACTGTCGTGAGATGGATTCTAATGAGTTTCAGAGACCCTGATCATCGACCTAATGTGTTCTAGGGCTTCAGTGTGTATCACAAGTGTTTTTTTGTTTTTTTATCTTCATTGTCCGATACACCTAAGAAAGCTTTGAATCTTTTTGTATATGTGTTGCATTGTTAAATTGCTGTAGTGAATCATATTGCATTCCGTTCTAATTTGTCTAATGTTCTTTCAGGTGTTCGTAAGTATGAGTGTTTCAACTCTACCACCATTAACAAGTTCGGAACTCTCCACCTAAGACAAACTCCAACTCCTCATTAAGAGAGCAGTATGGTGTTGGGAAACTTGAAGGCTACCGATCTCTCTTCCAAACTACCCCACATAACAGATCCCTACTGGCACACGAAAGTGATCTATTTCTTAGCATAACTTCGAAAAATCAATACTTACCACAGTCGAAAATTGAATAAGACTACTCCATCTGGCTTCCATATGTTTGATGCAGTTTATTTACGATGTATACAGTATAAATTCAGTAATATCTTCAGTTATGTCCAGTCAAGCTTAATAAATATAAAGTCCCGGAGAACAACAACAATTTTATGTTATGAGTGGTGGAGGTCATTTACTTTTCTTCACACAGTGATGAAGACACTAGAAAAGCAAGAGAATAAAGGTTGTCGTGAAAGAGGAAGACAGTTTACTTTATCATAAGGAAAACTTGGCCACTGTTTCTTATCCTGCTCGATATTAGATGTTCCTGATTTTTTCGTCTTTTTTGGGTGCTCTAAAATTCTTAAATTACCACCAATTACCCCTTCAGGTCGCTCAAGTAGGTGTCTGAGGATGCAGAGAGAGATGGTGGAGGTGGTCTGAAGTGGACCTATATTTTTTTTTCCAAGAGGCTAACATCCACCACTTCCCATCCATTTGATATTAGACCTGACAAACATGTTTTTAGTTTTAGTTTTGAAGAGAATTCTGAGTTGTGTAAATTGTCTGGTGTAATTTATTTTCGTGTGCATTACATTTACTGATAGGCTAAGAAATGACACTAAAAGAAATAGTAAAATTTCGCCACTTAAAAAATATCAGATATATGCAGGATGATATGAAAAAGGCATGTCTGATAGCCTTGGTATATCACATTGATAGGCTACTAGGACTGAGATGTACAGTCACAGTCAAAGGTTTTGTTATCAAATCTAAGACCATTTGTCCTGAATAAACAACAATGTCTTCAAAAGTCCATGGATCCTTCGGTCTATAATCGAATATTAAAGGTGAACACAAATTTTGAATGAGACTGTATTATGATTTATGGTCAAACCTTGCTGAACACCACTTTTATTGTGTGATGCTATTAATTCTGAGTGAAATCTTTGCAATAATTGTTCACTGCACTCGAACTACTAGCCTTGCAGTGCCTATTTTCACATTTCAATCTTCTCCTGACCTCTCACCACAATTCCAGCCCATTCCATTCATCCCTCTGTCCACAACGCCCATTTACTTGCCCACCTGACAGTTTAATTATTGCCTTGCAGTTTCAATATTGAGGGAAACTCTAACCTGTAAACCTTCACTGAACTCAACCCAATATAGCTCTATGAGGGCTTCTTGCAGATATGAAATTGCCAAGAAAAACTAATGAAGGTCAGTAAGGACATAGATGAAGCTCCTTAAAGTTTCTAATAATAGTCAGGGTTTCTTACATATGTGAAGGTCTCTATGCTGAGATGACGGCCCATCGCTATATATACACGAGAGCACTTGAGAATCTAGCAAATGTAAGGATTATTTTCATTACATTTAGAAGGAACACCTTGGGCCTCTTGTAAATCTTCAGATGCCAATACAACTGAGGGTCCATTTACACATTATGAGGACTCCTTTACACATGAGGTTACCTTTACATATGAGGATCCCTTTACACATTGGAGCCCATTTACATATTAGGGTACTTTACTACATAAGAGGACCTATGATAGCCTCTTTCAAGTATATACACTATATGAAACAAGAAAGAATACTATTGGCAAGAATACAATTGGCATGAAAAAATACATCTAGTTTATGGAAGTATTATCCATTGTTTGTTAAATTCCAAATTTGTTTTTGTGGGAGCCCTGGACAGCTGATCCTACATGACACTGGGTATTGCTATGGGAGGTCCCGTTATTGTTGCTTAATCCTGATTTGGGGAAAGGTCAAGGGTTGTGAGCTGCAGGAGTGTGAGGTCTAGTTACTGTTTCAGACATCCCTTGTTCAGACGGGTCAGGGCAGGACAAACACTAATCGATGGGGCAAAATAGGGATCCAAAATTAGTTTTAGGGTTTGACCATATACAGGTCTTGCAATAAATACTCATAACATTTTCTAAATTTGTATGCATTTGTCATATATTTATTATGAAACACTTGTTTTTGTCAGAGACATTATATACATCTTGCATGATTGATAATAAAATCACCAAATTAAGATTTACCACTCATTTTGTCCTATGTGGGTATTATACAGTAATTGCAACCCAAAACCTGAAATACTGCCATTAATTAAAAAAGACTAGTAATGAGCTTGGGGATACTTTCGTGAATCTGTAGGGACATTTATCAGGGCACATCTGACAACATCTAATGGTTTTACTCGTTCTTTCCTCATAGAAGTATATCACAGAAGTATATGTATTACTAACAAAAATGATGCATTACTGAAAATTGAAAATAAGGAGAACATATTCTTCTAACTACTTCCGTCTTGATTAGACAGATTGAATTCATTTAAAAAACTGTCGTTACCTCTTATTAATGCCCAAGCATCAGTTCCCCAAAAGGGGTAACCATAAATGGGAACCCATGGAGTAGAGAGTGAACAACAATTAATCGATGGGTCAATTAAGGACAAAAGTTATTATTGGTGCAAGGGGAAAACGACAACAATATATGGATCAGAGAAGGTTAAAAGCAGTCGATGGAGTTGGGGAAAACAATAATCAAATCGTCCAAAGGTCAGGGAAGGACAAAAGTAACCAGTGAGTCAGGGAAGGACAAAAGTAATCAATGGGTTATGGAAGGACAAAAGTAATAGTCGTAGCAAGGATGGAGGAAATTTAATCTACAAGTTACTGAGGTAAGGGTGATGTGTTTAAAGGTATTGTGGAGGATGTGAGAGCGAGGCATGTGTGCTGGTGGAAGTTGGTAATTAGGTGCACTTGCCACACATATTAATTGGTTCCAACTTTGAATATGATGAAATCTGCGTTGCAAGTCGGTGCACAGTTGGACATGCTTGCTGTTGCCATATGTACGTGATTGTTCTCTGAAATCTTCAATCAACTTTAACAGATTGGATATTGTTATGATATTGAGTAGTAGTTCCAGACATAGTTAGTGTTTGCTTTCGATGCAAAGGCTAGGACTGGTAACTCGTACATTATGATCTGCCTGAGTGGGTTTGTTTTGGTGTATCACATTGAAATAACTTTTCTGTACTGATTCCCATCAAAATACATTTATGTTGTACATTCCAATGTTTATTAAGTTCAGGTATTTACCTATTTGTGCTATATATTGGTGCATTATTTTCGTAGACTGCATTATATGTACCGAAATAGCCAAGAAATTTAATTAATCAAAGGTTCACAAAGCACCAACTTCATAAATTTGAAATATTTAGACGGAAAGTGGAATGGATGGAAGGGAGTTTGGGTGGAAGCAAACTATAGGCCGTGGGTGTAAGGTAGGAAGTGGAGTGAGGAAGGGGGTTGAGGAGCTGGGTGCTACGCTGCATAATGACTATTTTACTGCGTGGAATGATGAGGAACGGAACTTGAGCTTCGAATTGTACCTGCCCACTTTCTTCTGCACACCAACACCGTAAAATCATATCCAAATAAATTACTTCAGTTCCCCATAAACCCTACTGGATTCACAAACACCTCAGTCGAACTAATCAGTAACCTTATCAGAAAAAATAATCAGATCATATGAAGAATTTCCCCCCACACCACACATGACCGAACCAAACCCAACATTCTTTGATCCTTTCATCATGTATTTTGAAATAAATGTTGGGGTTGAGATTGTTGATGTGATTAGTCGGGAGGAAATAGTTCAGTCGGGTACTCAGTGGGGGGAATGAGATAGTCTATCTTCACATGATCCTGATTAACTCTACCTGAATCTGCAGTACACTGGCAAACAGAAGTTTTCACCGAGCGCTTCTTGAAATATACAGAATAATTCGTGAATACACACATTCCCCATTCATATCCAGCGGACAAACTAATGAACTTCTCTCCTGCTTCAGTTCATGAACCTGTGAAGCTTATGTTGTTCATGACTTGGTAGATGAGGACACAGACTTTTTGTTGTTGGCTTTACATTGCATCTGACATGGATAAGTTTGCAGATTAATGCTTACATGGCTGTTTACAAACTGTAAACAAATGACTGTATGCAAATATTATAATGGAATATAACCAATAAACTTACAGATGTATAACGACCTTTGTAGGTCAGTAAAATTGTGGTTTGAGGTAAACATCTATCTATACTTGTAAACAACAATGGAAGTCTTGGTAATCACACAATAGAACAAGGTATAGCAAACGTTACTGTAATGTGACAACTCTTTGAGGGTCTACAAGAGGTCGTCTTATACATTCACAGGCACAACACCTGGCCACGTTCACTGACTGTATGACATTCGATTCTTGGGAAAAATTCCACCAACATTTGATTTACAAGAATGAATCTTAGAACACAATGTCTTTCCCCTAATCTTGATTAAATTATGTCTTGAAATGTTCTTATCTATGTAGTGACAAGGGGTACGAAGTTATAATGCATCTTATAGTGTGTTGTGATATATTATTATCTGTCACGCATCTGCTTTTTTATTATGTCCTAGTTTGCCTTGATGTATTACAGTGCCTGAAGTATAATGATGTACCCTGAAGTGTGCCTGGATGTCCTGAAGTGTTAGCGTGTGTTCTGATGTCTCACGATGGGTTCTGGTGTGCTCTAATGTATTTTATGTCCTTGCTCCTCTGCTGAAAAAAGAGAATATTCTGCCTTGCCGTAATTTGCATGCATTGTACTATAACCTCAATGTTATTTATATGTTGTGATGTATCCTGGTGTTCAAATGTTTTATATTGTGACCTGATAGTGTCATTGATATATCATAGCAAGTCAGGTTGGAGTGTGTGCTCTCGTGTGTCAAATATATGCATTGATTATGTTTTCGTGTGGTGTATATTGCTTTGCAGTGGTGGGTTTCAATATGTACACTTGTCTCAACATATGCAAGGAAATGTTAACATCCATGTGTCCTGCCTGATACGATATGGTGTACCCTTGTCTTCATGATGCTTGACCTGGTAAATTCAGATATAATTTCAGGTAATAAATCTTGACATGATCAGGTGTGTCTTTCTATGACCTGGTGAATGTTGATACGATTTGCAGTAACCGAGCGACGTAGTGTACAGAGTATGAACTGGATATTGTCCCTGTTATAACCTAATATGACCTATTTAACCTTGTACTACCAGGAATTACACATATATGAGCCTGTATATCCTTTCATTAAGCAAAGAGTATGTCTCAGTGTGATCTAATGGGTATAGGAAGGGTCCCTTGTTGATCGAGTGTCTACTAGTGTGACCAGATGTGTTGCAGTGTGACCTGGTCTGTCCCGGAGTGACCTGGGGAGCACCAGAGGAGCCACAGAAGGGGGGCACACGGGCAGGTCAGCTTTAGTAGGGCTGCTCTCGCACACTCACTCCCTCGCACATTTACCCGCTCACTTACTTGCACAGCCTCGCTCGCACACACTCGTACAGGCTTGTATACTGGCACCTACACACACACACACACACACTACGTACACACACATACATACATAGACACTTACACCAGTTTGTATACAGGCTCTCACATACACACACATACAAACATACACGCACACTCAGACAGGGTTCATAACTGTCCTTTACACACTCACACACACGTACACACTAGCTCACACGTACACACTCAGGTGTACACCAATTTCCATGTTGTTCATCACACACACACACTCTCTCTCTCCACACACACACACAAGCATTTCCACCAGATTGCATACTGGTGCACATACAGTACACAAACCCAGATTGAGACACACACACACACACACACACACCAACCAGCTTACATACTGAGTAGTATTGCTTACATTAGTTTCCAGTACATATTATAGACTAGTATTATTTATTATTCTCACTTCACCTTACATACTAACACTCAGATATACCACCTTATATACTGGCACACACATACATACACACACACCACCTTATATACTGGCACTCACACATATACATACACACACACCCTTGTATACTGGCACTCTCACACATACACACACACACACCACCTTGTATACTGACACTCACACACATACACTAATTCACATCGTGTTAGTTGCTCAGGCTTGTACACACACTCACACCAAACTACAAATTTGCACCTCCTCTCTCTCTCTCTCTCTCTCTCTCTCTCTCTCTCTCTCTCTCTCTCTCTCTCTCTCTCATTATAAAGGGAGTATCACACTGTCCCGACCCTCTACTGACCCCGGCACACTTCACGCACGACACGGCTAATTTGGTCTGATATCTGCAGCAGAGTAAATACAGATACCTCGATGCCCAGCTTTATAATATAGTACACGGCTGGCTCTCTCTCTCTCTCTCTCTCTCTCTCTCTCTCTCTCTCTCTCTCTCTCTCTCTCTCTCTCTCTCTCTCTCTCTCTCTCTTTGTATAATGTTTGGTTCTATAGCTCGCAGGGGATGGTGAGATGGTGGGTGGGTGGGTGGGTTGTACTGGTTGGTTTGGTGGGTGGGCGGTTGGATGGTACTGGTCGGGATGGTGGGTGGATGGTGGGTTGGTGGGTGGGTTAGTTGGTGGGTACTATCTCTGGCGGAGCTTGTGTCGTTGTTGTTGTTGTTGTTGTTGTTAATATCTTTGTCGTCCTCATAATTGTTGATGCAGTTGAAAACCAAAATTTTGAGAGAAAAGGAATGAATTGAAAGACCTTAAGGCATTGTATATAACACGAGAATGAATGAGATAGATAGGGGAGAGAGCAAGCACGAAGGCAATAGAAGGAAAGGAGAAACAGTTGTAGAAATTAAATGGAATGGCTCAAGTACGAAGGGGCGCCCAAACCCTTAAAGTACGGCCCTGATCACAGTAAAAGAAAATATCTTTCGAAGAGGAACTATTATGGTCAATGTTCATGTCATGCTTGATTGTTTATAATCCTGTACTTTATTTCTTTATTAATTTGTTTATTTTTTTACTGTATTTATTAATTTAACCTAATGAAAATGTGCACTTAATATTTTGTCTTTGTCGGTAAATGTAATGCAATCCAAGATCAAATGGAGCAACATTTTACACAACTTGGTACTTAATTTGTCTGTAACTTATAAACACTAGAATGTTATTGACACCAGTATCTAATACTGGTTGGAAGAGGATCACCTGGATGAAAAAATATATAAACGCAAGATAGTTATCCTATACTTACGTTCACACATATACATACATACAAATGTGAAATTTTGGCACTATTACCACCCTATATATTACTTATATCCAATTAAATATTAAAACAAAAACTATTAATGGAGAGATTATAATAATTTCCTTTATAATAACCCTAAACTTGATTGCTGTGCTGAAGACCGTAACCCAGATCGTTTTGTCTTTCTGTAACTTAAGTAACAATTAATAAAAAAAGAAAACAAATTAAAGTAAAAATATGTATAAATAAGAAAATAATTAAAGTAAAAAAAAAAAATCTAGTGTAAAAAAAAAATAACACATTTTTTTGTATATAATTTTTTTAAATAAAAAAATAAAGAAAAATATATATATATATATATATATATATAAAATAATAAAATAAAAATTAAAGTAACAAAAATAAATTAAGTAACAACAAAAATTAAGTAACAACAAAAATTAAAGTAACAATAAAATTTAAAGTTAAAAAATTAAGTCCAGCACTATCAGCCATGGCTTTCACCAGTTCAGCGTTGCTATCGTGTGAGCTACCAGTTCCGACTATCGCATCCAAAATATTTGCCAGTAAGAGTAACTTATTAGGGTTGATGGCAGGTGTTTCGGATGCGAGAGTCGGAAATGGTAGCTCACACCAAGGCCAAGAGATATCTCTTGGCCTTGGCTCACACGATGCCGGTTGTATACGTTGGCAACGCTGAACTGGTGAAAGTGGAAGTGGAGGAGGCGCGAACGGAAAAAAATCCGTTCGAGCTTCTGTTCGAGTAATACATTGGGCGCGCAATTTTAACAGCTCAAACGGAGAATTTCCGTTTGAGCTCTTCTTTATGGTCTTAACCAATGAAATAGAATATTTGACATTTTAACTTATTTTTTACGTCATAAAAACCTTTGCCGGTGGTGCCGATTCAGAATATATAGTTCTGGGAGTAAAACCGTTTATAAGGGGATTTATAGTAGATGACGTAATTTTTACGTCGAGTTACGTCATGTTACAAATTTGCATACAAATTTTAACCTAGAGGTAAAGGTATAGCTACCATGGTTTTATTGGCGTATCGTTACTCCGCATCAAAGCTCATGTACAATCTACCTCCAGGTAAGCTTTGATTGTTCTGCTTTACAAACACGCGCTCGCGCGCAAAGCCTGTGGTGAACGCTGAGCCTAATTGATTTTCATGTTTCTAGTTCCACCAAGTGACTCTGACTCCATCAGTATCACTTTTAATTTTTTCTTGTGTTTGTGCCATTGTTATATTAATGTCTTGTAAGCAGCTTATATTTTCTGCGATTATAAAGAAACTTCGTGTTCTTGCCTTGCCACCTTTGCCTATAGTTATTTGGTTGGGGGATATGAGAACATAAATGAATAACTTAGAGGTCATGAACGGACGAAAATAACAATTGTTATACAATATGTTCATATCAGTTAATGTTAGAGGTAATGACCCGAGGTAGGATACAACATATAATTAATGATGTAGCATCTCCAAAAAAAATTCACAAATCAGACATAACGTTATTTTTCCTGTGTGATATAATTTTCTAAACCATCTGCTAGAAGAGACTAGGCTGTCATTGTTGATGACGTACTGTATGGTCATAGATACTCTGGGGTCGCCGACACTTTTATCGTAACTTTATAAGAGAACAAACACAACTTTTTTGCATATTCTACCTTTCAAACAAAAAAACTAACAAACTGAACCAATCGTATAACCTCCTTGTCGGAGGTATTTTTTTTATGCCTATCACCCATAGTGGTGGGCATTAAGGCAGGTATTTATTTCTAACTTTAGTATACTCAAAAGGTCAGGAGGTATTAATTCGATGTACTGTAATGGCAATGGACTGAATACTTAGTATCCAATATTGAGCTTTTTGACATAAAAGACGTTACTTCTTTTATATAGGCTATTCAGTTACTTTATTTCTCTAAAGCATTTAGTGAATGTGTGCATTTGCTGACAACAGTGAATTTTAGCTATAGAATGAATATTTGCTACAATTTTCAAAATAACTAACCACTGGTCCTATTTCGTTCTCAGGTGTTTATGAAATTCTGGGTTTCCCTTTAATGTAAAGGAAAACCTCCCTAATCCTTGAAAAACATAAAATAATGGGGTATTGCTAGAGATGAGGATGAACTTCCTACCTGTGATCTTAATGGAAGCATTCTTCCAACTACTCCACGGTCATCGATCAAACCTTTAGCATAGTCACTGTGATTATAAAGTATTCGTTTTCTAAGGATGTGAAGGGTTAGAGAAGACGAAGTAAAAGTAGGAATTCAGCTGCGTATCTTTGATAATAAGTGTTTAGAGTTGATAAAAGCTTTGACATAATTTATAGTCTCAAAGATGAAGATGCACAGGTTCGAATCCTGGCCATAGTATGGTTTGTATCATGTAATTGTTTCTGCCTTGTGCACAAACATAAAAACACTTAACCTCTACACCATTCAACATTGTATAAGCTTGTCATTTATAAATAAACTTCCGTCTCATATTAGGACAACAGAAAGTTCTACATGTACATGTCTGTGATTAGACTGATTTATTTAATTCATATAATTATTTTGCATTAATTAATCAAGATTACTCCAATCAGTTGTGGCAAACATTCTAGTTTCCTTTCCAACAAATATTGTATTATAAAATGTGAATCTTCTGAATCAGAACAAGATAACTTTATAGTTTATAACGTCATTGGGAATTATAATATTTGTAGAGCTGACTGTATTCATATAATTATATGCATATCTATTCCTACAAAACATAACCAGTCCGATTACTTGCCAAATATAGTGATAAAAAGACTTACGTTATGATAAAACAAAATGATCAGTTCAGTTAAATATTTCCATCTTTGGAACAAGACTGGTGAGACACATCAGCTTGAATAGTGTTCCCAAGGCTGACATGATGTTCAGTGAACGTTATGTTCAAGTGAATTAACTTAAGGATTGAGAGGGATCAAATCTTGGTCTTAATAGATATTACGTGCTGCTGGTCTTGTCAAGAAGTGATATTCAAATATGGAGGAGGACCGAGAAGAGGAAGTAATCTCTCCATCAGGGTTAAAACTGAAGCTCTCCGAGGGGCTACTGCCAAGAGAACTTGATGAAGCCCAAGGAACTTTGCAGTAACACCTCTTGTCCTCCAAGTACGTCGTCTGAATGATGAAGCCTGGTTTCTGTTGGGAAAGAGGTTAGGGGAAGTTAGTTATTGCGTTTATATATATTAGTAAAACACTGTAGTCATGAATGACAATCAGCTTCTGTCGTACTGAATGTATGTTTTCAATCTCTCCTGCGCATGGAGTAACAGGAACCAACCTTGGAATGGTGCTTGTGTATAGTTACAGGAAGATCAGAAGAGTAGCTACACTACTGAACAAATTGTACCTCTCACATCATTAGTTTATTTAATGCAGTTCATGCACATGACAGTATATTCATTTTTATACTTAAGAGTAATAGCAATGTCTCATAAATGGCTTTATAGTATCAGAGAAAAAACCCGTGTTCCGGTGCTTAACTCTGTAGTAATTTGCGCTGTACTATACATGACACTCTTAATTAAACAAAATTTCTCTGTGTTGCAGGTTAAAATCTTCAACTAACTGCAACGACTATTCAACATTCCTTTAAAACATTAATATACTTTTCTAGGCTTTACTGAGTAGCCTGATGGACTTTCAGTTTCACAAATATTCTTCCCATATCAACAGGTATCATCCTAGATACTGTATTACCCTTGAAGAATTTCAGACCCGGGTGTTCTTTACTCATATTTAATCATGGGATGCATCTGGACTTCTATGCTAAATTTGGTAAATATTTGTTGAAAAATGGGGATATTGTTTCAAAACAAACAAAGTCACTTCCTGGCTTATCATATACATTTGCATCACCATGGTCAATATTTTAATGAAGTTATATATTTTCTTATCTATTAATTACTTTCTTGTGAAGGTATTTATATGAGTGAACTTACCAAATCTGCTGCCCAGGTCTGGTAGCGGTTAGTGTTGGTGAAGTCTACTTGTCCACCCATCACTGCCACCACCATAACACTTACTATCACCACTGTCAGTCTGTTGCTAAAGGGAAATATAGGAGTTTGCTATTATTTGAATCAAAAATAGTAAAAATATAAACAAAAGGAACCTACTTTTACAATCGAGCTAGGGAGTGATGCCAAAGAATCTAGTGATTTTCGTTCGAGAAACAGTATTTGTTATCCTTAAATAATTCTTAAATGTTGTCTATTGTTTTGGTACTTCTATATCTGTCAACTGTTTTAGCCATTAACATTGACTTTACATTAACTAAGGTATCCAACTCAATGCATTTGATTAGCAGTATTATAGCAATGCCACGTCACGACAGATAAAAACCGAGAAAATTTGTCACATAAATATACTAACCTAAATATCATGATGGTGCGGTGCGGTGATCTTCAGTAAGCAAAACAATTAGAGCTTTTTAAACATCCCCCTTGTTTTCTTTAACGAATGATAGATGTTCAGTCTGATCCGTCAATGGTTAATATCTGCTAACAAAGACAAACGCTGACCAACTGCAGTCTACTCCACCACCTTCGCTCCACAAGTAAACCCACCGAACTGAAATGATGATAGTGAACTGCACCTTTGACTTTTCACCAAAACGCAAGTGTTCATGACAACCTCTTTAAATGTCATGTAGAAAGTTTTGTGTCCGATGAATTCTGGCTTGAATGTGTTTTCCTTGATGTTTTCGTCCACAACGTTTATTGGGGACTCTTGACATGCGATAATCATTCACGGAGAACACCTGCCAGTTCATAACTAAGGTAAATAGTGTTTATGTAACCATTGGTGCATTAGCCCTTACTGATATGGGTCCCATATGCCGGAGGAGTATATAACTCATTTAAAAAGAGTAATCCTTGACGATTAAATCAATTTCATTCCTCGTCCACCTGTGGCACTCAAACCCTGTATATTTACTTTGTGTGGTTCTGAAAGCTACATAACACGATCAGATAAACAAATTCAGATGAAAAAAAATAGGGTATTGCGAGGATGGAAGACTTAGTGTTATATGAAGTATTTTAACAAGAGTTAGTTTTGTGCTCAGGACAGTAAAGTCATCATGACACATTATAGAAACCAAAACCTTGTAATAAAGAGAGGGCACTCGTAGTGGTTCAGCGTAAAGAGCATAATATTATATGTACTCATATGAGAGAATGGCTAGTAGGTTGTCAGAGGTATAAATGTAGAGTACACCTATGTTCTTGCGAAGTGGAGCCTCTTCCATGCATTCTTGTCCTTGAAATAACTTGATTATGTACAACAGAAGTGAGTTTAAAGCTATGCAAGACTATATTCACTGTTCCACTTAGTTTTTGTAGTTGATGGGGCCTGGGTTTGGTTTAAGTTTATTCCACCCATGGAGTCTCAAGCAAAGGTAAAGTCGGCGAAAGTAACGTGACAGGTGAATGCTCCAAGGAATGGTTAACCTCATTTGCACCTGCCAATCCTGTGAGTGACAAGTACATTACACGACCAAACATATGAAATGAGCATAAGCTGTTCATCGTGTTTCTTTTAATATTTGTGAGGATTTGGAGTATAGAGTGCAGATGTCCCAACTTGTGGG
The DNA here is from genome assembly GCA_034508575.1 of Petrolisthes manimaculis. Classification (NCBI taxonomy): domain Eukaryota; kingdom Metazoa; phylum Arthropoda; class Malacostraca; order Decapoda; family Porcellanidae; genus Petrolisthes; species Petrolisthes manimaculis. The sequence continues at coordinate 239,498 of JAWZYT010000433.1, read as the reverse complement.
TTAAAGACAGTTGTGATATAGGTTGGTGCTAAGGAGGGCCTTGAGCTCCCCTTCTGATCACTTCCCATGTTCGCTACATACTGAATTGAATTCTGAAAGCCCAGGAAGTGTGATAAAAAAATTCTTTTGGCCCACAGTGAGGATGAGGTGAGAGATAATTGCAATACATATTACGGTGTTTCAGTCTATGTTGTGTGGGCGATGGGAGTTTATCTGATGATTATATAATTGGGTACCTATATAATTTCAACTGAACAATCATAAACCAATGTCTTTGCATAATCAACATAATTATTATGTAACTATTTACATTTTATAACATACGTAATATTATTATATTCAAACCAGCATATACCCGATGTATGAAGTGAAGAGAAAGAAAGTAGAGCAGGAAGACCCTGTAGCTCGAGGCAAGAAGGAAACAGAAGGAAAAGAGGGTTAGTTCATAAATGGAATTGGAGTGGTTAAGGTCAGAAAGGTCGCCCAAACCCCCTTGCAACATCATTGTAGGCAACAACCTTCTACATTTTGTTTAATTTACTTAGATATCTGAACCTCTTGCCAGTAAGCCAGGACGAATGTGTGTGTACCTTAACCTTTTGAACTGATAAACAACATTCATAACATTGGCTCGTATCTTCGTCACGGAAAAGAAGTGACAACCATTGGTGGCATACCCAACTTCGAGTAAACAGACTTTATTTCTGGGTTTTAGCTGCCGGTTGATAGCAATAATTCAGTACTGTTATTCTAGTACCAGGCTACTTGTAAATTGGTTGCAGTCTCTCGACTTACAACTAAAACTAGAAAGGTACTCGGTTGAACACATGCATTTGCAAACTTTATATGAAAATCTACGGACATATACATCCATTTTCTGTAATTAGTCTTAAAACTTTGTGCAATATGTTTGCACTGTATACTTAAGGTAATATGGATAAATATGGTAATGTTATGTAAAGACTAACTGCCAATGGATACTGAAATGTGCTTGGCAAAGCACACAGAAAATTTCCTAAGGCAAAAAAGGATTATTAAAGTTTAGCCATATTTAAACCCTCCACCAAGGAGGTTATGTGATAGGAAAAGGAAGAAAGAATACCGTGCTTGACCTAGACCACCCTGTAGCCCGAGGGAGAAAGAAATAGAGGAGGGACAGAACACACGAGCGAAACAAGACAGATGAATAACTGAAATGAAGTGGTTTGGATCCGAAGGGAAACCAAAACCTTTATAGTAGTCTACATTAACAGTCAACGGTGATGAAATATTAGTTACTTTTCCCTTAGACTTTCATGACATTTCAGAGAATTGACCCAGACCACCCGTTTGTATAATTAATTATGCAGAACCATGTACAATCTCCCTCTGGTCTACCAGGGAAGAGACTTCATTACAGCCAACGTGCAACAATCATATATCAAATGGTAAAATAACTATAATTTCAATTTGAAAGACATTGGACAACTTCTGGAAAGAATGCTCGAGCATTATTGCTATCGCGACATACAGAACTGTATTTATTGAGAAATACCAAACATAGATTAATTTTCATCTTTTTATAACTTTGACATTCTTACTCTTACATAATTTGTCAGAGATGTGGTGGTGGGCCTGGTGGCAGTGTGTATCGGATTGGCTGGAGCTACAACATTTCAGGATATTTACAATACCTGGGCTGCCAATTTGGTGAGTATAGTTTGATTGACTTTGTGTCCTGCAAGATTAGTGTCATAAAAATAGTTGCTTTCATCTCTTTTCCCCTCAAACTTTTGACATTTTTCCTCCATGTAATTAGTAAAATCGTCTGGTGTTAGCCAAAATATAAAGAATGAGACTTCAAATGATGCTCATCACAGTGAGGGATGACAAAGCAGCAGAAAACACTGCATGACCTTTTGCAGTCTAAAGTCTGATTCTATAACCTTTAATTTATTATAAATCAAGAGTGATTTTCTTCCTATTGTGATTTCAGTGAATCTTTTGCTCTGGCGCTAGTCATTTCATCAGCCTTTAACAGAGTTTGGCTCCAATCATTAGACTACAAACTGTTCTTACTCTGTTTATATCCTTCGTGTGCAGTCTGCACTATAATCTTTTTACACTTTCCTGGGGCAGCCACGAGCATGAACTACTGTTGTGGCAGCAGATGGACACTAGTTCCTATACCCATGATTATTCATATACAATGTACTGTAATCATATACAGTATCATAGATATATTACTTGTATTATCCATTCATATGCTGATTTTATCCTCCTATATTTAAGTGCTCTAGACTGTACTCTTTCAGCGAATATCACAAGTGTCAAAGATAAAGTTTGATGCATTTGATGTGAAAATGGTTAGCTGGATGAGTGTAAAGTCTCAAAAATGATTAGGAATGAAAGAACAAGAAGAACTGAGAAGGTAATGGAGATTTAGAATTATCACAATGAGAACTACCACCAAGCCCAGGTGAATATTTCGTACGATGGCAAACATGGGACTGGTACAGAGATTGAGAAATAGGAAAATCACATTTAAAAAAAACAATATGAGCGGTAAAAGGTAGGTATGGGACTAAAATAGCATGAGGCCAGCCAAGTGAACCAACGAGCAGCTTGGAATTGGAGACAGTCAAGTAGATTATGTTGGACTGATCTAAACCCTGCAGCACTGACAGAGTGGAGATTTAGAAGAAGGTACAGAAACGGATATTGCAGTGGTATCGTCACATGATGAGAGGCAAAGAGCCATATGTAAGGAAAAGAGTAATGTAAATAAGATACAGGGCAAGAGAAAGAAAGGAAGAGCGAATCAGAGGTTGATGGGCTGCATGGAATTATTTGGGAAAACAACAGATGGCAGAGTTTGATGTATGTGATCAGGTTTGGTAAAGAAAAGCTGACCGAAATATTAACCCTGAATAGAAGTGGAAAACTATTCATACCTCATATTATGTATCTGACGGCAGAGTGGTATATTATGTACTGTAGGCTATGCTTATTTTCTAGAAACCTGGATGGATGATTGTAGAGAGACAGATGGGCCAACGAAGATGCTACTGTAAGGTTCCTGGTGATACCAACACTACGAGTGAGTTTTCTGCTACATTTCTGTAGCCTGTATATAATATTAATACAGTCTTAAACATTACGTTACTATAATTGCTGGTGGTCCACCTTTCATTTCCTTATTTCTCACATCCATCTTACAACCAATAATCACCTAAGGCGAGTGAATTCAGGGAGGGTCTACCTGTGAATATTGGTAGGCAAAATATAAAGCAATAACTTTACATTATACAGTATTTCACTATTTATAACCTCTCCTTCACAGCTGATTTTGTCTCCTAACAGGAGCAAATTATGAATCCAGCATATAGTGTAACAATATTCATTTTGGCAAAATATAACAATGATACTGTACAGTACTAAATTAAGTTTGAAAGATTACAGAATATGTAGTTAGGATGTGCTGTATTTATGTTCCATTTGTAAAGTTTGACATAGGGATGTGGCGTTCCCATTGCCCACCATTCTTGCAATGGTACAGTCAGCCTCTTATGATCGTATCTCCTATGATACAGAGGGTGGAGTGAGGGTTAGGGGGTACTCTGCTTTCTAACAATGATCCCACAATAGGTTCAAATAGCCTCGGAGCTGGACCCCTTGCCTGTCAGGAATTTGGCAATGGGGCTAGAGCCTCCCTAAATGGAAATTGGTATTGATGATGATGTAAAGTTTAAAAGATGGTGTGCCATTTACTAAATATTATCTCCTGATGATTATTTCTCTTTCCAGGTCCCCCAACTTCCCCTTCCCCTCAAAATAGCACTACAGACACCTCACCAGATATAAATACTATCACCACAATCACGACTCAGATTGGCGACACAATTACTACCATCACCATAACATCACCATCTGGGTTTAGCAATACACCAACCATAGTTATAGTGAGTACTCCAGGTAGCAAAAGTACTGATTCCCCAGTCACAAGTTCACCTGATGCTGAAACTCACACTTCATTTTCACCTACTGTCACTACCACAGGGAATATCCCATCTTTTACCATAACTATAACAAATACGGGGATTAATCTGGATACTACCACTACTATTATCACATCATCATTGCCTGAAACTACTACTGCTTTGCCTCGCACTACCACTACAACTGCCACACCAGTTAGCAATACAATTACATTTGCCCCACCAACTACCAGTACAGATACTACACCAACTACCTCTTTGACCAATACTCCAACTACCACAACGACTGTCACAACAACTACTTCTACTGCAGCTACCACCACTACTTCCCTTGATCCAAGTACAATAGGTAAGGAAATTTTGGAGTGCTAAGTGTTTTATATTTGAGTAATTGAGATTGTTCTACAAACCCCAGATTATTTATTGACTATTTCAGGAAATCACCAGTGTTGAGAAAACCTGAGATAATCTTAATTTCTTCATAGTTATTTCAGCAATTATCTTGGTACAATATGATCGCCATCTAATTACTGTACTTGCTTAATTTTTTCACTAGAGTGCAATGAGACCATTATTGTGTACCACGGAAGTGTTCATTACTGGTCCACCCCCAACTACCCAAGTTTGTACCCTGAAGGAGTTGCTTGTTCTTTGGTCGTCAAGGTGAGTGATATACAGAATAATAATATTGACTGAATGAGCTGAAATGCACAATACATGTACTCTCTAATGCAGTCTTCATATGATGTTAAACCACAGCAGTTGGTCTCTACAATTTTGGTTCCTAAGATTAGTTCACATGGCTCATAGTTTTATACCCTTGATACAGGGATATAGCCCATGACTGCACATGAATGTACTGCAATGAGCATGTTGTATATTATTTTTTTTTGTAAATATAAAGTTACAAATGATATCGCAGGGAACGGACCTGTGGCAATGCACTGCTGCCCCAAATACTGTACAGTACTGTCATTGTTAGCAAGGCTTCAGGACAGTATAGTACTGTACTATTATTGCTGTACTGAATAAAATACAACGTATCATGGATGGTTATATGGTCGATTGTGAATGCTTTAATTGGGGAATCATGAAAATAATGTAATTGTGATCCAACATACAGTACAGTATGATATTAGTACATTATCAGGTGATCATTTTTGTATATGAGACAGCTGATGCAGTTTTGTTTGTTTTAATAAATGTTCTGACAATGAACATAGACTTCATGCCCATTGCCAAGGCCCAGGTCATCACCAGCCAACACTCACCCACATCATGAATTCCTGTATTAAGATGCATTACAGTTCCTGACATTGTTATACTGTATTTAAGGTAGACACTCAACTGTCTTCAGTGACCCTTAAGTCAGTAACCCTTTATCTTTATTTTCATTATACATATTAAAAGATGACAGTTAAGTAATTGAGAAAGCTATGCAATAAAAAACGTTAATAATTAGTGTGTTTTAGTTGTACTCTACCTTGGCAAAATATATTGTCTGGAGTTAGCCAAAGTACAATCACAACAGAGGCACTCATACTCAGGGGATTATGACACTTTTCTCTAATTAGCATTAAATGCTTTTATGCTTGACTGGTGGGAAGCATTACTGACATCCAAAGGGTAAATATTATTTCAATTTCTATACCTTACAGTATAATCAACACAATACAATAATGCGAAAGAAACCAATACCAGGCAGTATATGAAATATGGTAGTACAAGAAAATGGACAAATAATGGGAAAAGAATTAGTATGGCCATCCCTATGTGAGGAGTTCCCAGAGGAAGCTACGCATCAGCTATAAACAGACATTTATACTGTAGTACTGTACTGTATACAAACACACAACAGGCATCATTAATAAGGTCAATATGGGAGAAGGTGCCATAAAGGAATGGAAACAATACATGGGCCACATGTACTGTACCCTGTAATCAACAACTCGAGCATCAAATTTTGCTGAATGCTATAACACTTCAAAATCTTCAAAGAAAATATCTGTTGTTCAAGGGTTAAGTTTAATTCCAAGTCATGCACATAATAATTGTAACAATACAGTACTGTACTTTCATTCATTTCAGGTTCAAGTAAAGGATAGATCAGTTTCCTTAATACAGTACTGTAGTCTTAGCACTTATTCATAATGGATGTGTAGCAATTATATAGGCCTATGGGTATACAGTATATCATTTGCATTCGATTTAGCTGCAGGTAAAGGAGAGCAATCCATAATCTCTATACAGCTATCTTATATACCGTATTCATCTGATTGGGTAGTGCCTTACAGTTTAAAATATGATCCTATTTCAGAACACCCTCCTCACTGGCAATGTGGATATCAAGGTAGATGGAACAGGTATGATCTACAGTGCCACCTCTTCGTCCAATAAGTGTGAAGGAGACAAGTTATTGGTGCAGGGGCATGATGGGTGAGGAGACATACTATATTTCTGTATCCATATGTTAATTAGATGTTGTGAATATTAGAAATTGGTAGAATTATACAGTAAAATCTCAACAAACATATTTTGTCTATTTACATTAACAAATAAGTTATGGGTGTATATCATCTTTAGCTAGAGTGAGTTCATATCTATGAAATACACCAAAGTAATTCTAATTTTCCAGGGTAACAGTAAATTGTGCAAATCTGACTGGAAAATCTTGGAGTTTACTTACAACATACAATCCTCCCAAGGTAAAAAGCTTTATCTTTACATCCACCCCTACTGATGGAGGAAGAGGAATTGGCTTCAGACTTATTATTAAAGGTACTGTATGTGCCTTTCCTGAGAAGAGAATATCTGAAACTACAAACTACTGTACTAACCTGTACTTAACACAAATCCAGACATACTGTAATTACTGTACTCAAATAATCACACATTTCCTTGCACGTTCGTTATCCCGCCTGTGGGTATTATATCCTTTGTCTCACATTTGCTGGCCAAGGGTTTGATTCCATTTGGTAATCCAGATGCTATTCTAGTACAATACCAGATAATGTTATAGATGAGCCCCTGTATTTATCTGTAATATATAAATCACATATAAATACAGCTATAGTGTTGTAATGAGAAATAATGAGTTTAACTTATAAAGGCCACATTATACCTATCAATTGTTGTTGTAGTTTGTAAACATATAAATATTAATGTGTTAAGGTTAAATAGTTCCCAGTTTCCCAAGTCTATTTTCTTCTGCTTAAGAAGATACAGTACTGTACAGTATAGGAATTAGTGCTGCAATGTTGGTGCATCCAAAGAATAATTCTTCAAAGCAATTATGAACATCCCCCTTTATTCAATACAGTACAATACTTACAGGAGCACAGCATTTCTATTTACCATTTGTTCACATTTCATCCAATTGCATCACTAATCCTCTTTTACATTTTTTTTCAGCAATTGACTACTTGATAGGTTGAGATTGTTCATATAGTCAAGAAAACAAATAGAATGTGTGAACCAGAATAAACAAGTAACTCAGTAACTAAATCTTCTTTATAATGGATTTATGACAATGTTTACAGAACAAACTTACATTCACTCATTATGTAAGAAATCTCTATATTGGGTAGTCAATTACATGATGTACATACAGTACAGTATTGTACTTTATGTTTCAACTCAGGTGAAATAGAACCCTCAGAATGATTGTACATACTGTCTCATATAGCCCCTCCTTACAAGATTGAACCAGAAATGAGTTCAGTGGCAAACCAGTACAAAGACTGGAGTGGGTAGGTTGACTTGAGACAATGACCGAGTGACACAGGTGCTATAGTGGTTCGCGTACAACCCCAACAAAGAAAGCTATAATTTGGTATTAGCAGGCATTCAAATCAGAATGCATGGATGAACCAGAATAAAACTAGGTAATAATTTTAATACATAATAATGTCCTGTTCATTACCTTTTCAATGGTACAAATATAAAAGAGCGGTCGTGAGCGAAACGTGAGTTATGCGTACCTTAATTATGGGAGGCTGGTCCTAATAGGATTCGTAGCTCGGTGCTATCCGCTATGTTTGTTTACATTTCGGACCATGAGCGCGCGATGCATACGTGAAATTTTATATTGTGACGAAACCAATAATAATTTTAATGCATAATAATGTCCTGTTCATGACCTTTTCAATGGTACAAATATAAATGACTAGCCAATGAGATCACTGTTTAGAAGCCTAGCCATGTTTCTTCCAGGACATTATCAAATGTAAGGGTTAGGTCCCGGTAGTCTGCTCTAGTCTAGGTTAGGTCAGGTTAGGTTAATTTTTAAAAGTTGGCTCGGATTACGCGTTTTTCCCCCACCCAACGCCTCCCCCAAGATTGTTGGGTAAGGGATATGGGCATAACAAGTGATTTCCCCCATCTAAAAACAACTCTAAATGCTATAAAACAGCTATATAAAGTGATCTAGGAAAAAAATATATATAAAAAATTGGAACAGAGCGCATCCGCTCATGTTCTAAGTCCGAAATGTAAACAAACATGGCGGATAGCACCTAGCGATAAATCCTATTAGGACCAGCCTCCCATAATTAAGGTACGCATAACTCACGTTTCGCTCACGACCCCTCATTTATATTTGTACCATTGAAAAGGTCATGAACAGGACATTATTATGTATTAAAACTATCACCTAGTTTTATAAGAGCGGTTCCTCGTATTTTACCCCAAGGACAGACGGATCACATAGTATGGAACCTTTGGGATTGTGACTACTGTATACAATCATGTGAATGCTATACATTGTCTACATAGGAAGCAATGTGTATTTAGGTTCAAGAAAGTAGATGACAAAACACATCCTTGGGGGACATAGCTTGAGAAGCTTTGTGATGTTCGATGGCTGACCAGCAGAGGACACATTGGCAAGTCAACCCACCAAGTAGTTGGGTTTTATATTTGTTAGGGAAACTTGTGGCCAGGGCAGACCAGCCTGTCTCTGGGCGATGGTCTGGCTGAATTAATGCCATCGAGTAAGTGAAGTGGTTTGTACCAAGGTAAAAAGAAAGAGAGGTACCCTCACCCTTACCCCCACACGCAGATCCTGTGACGTCAGTGATTATATCAAAGCAAACTGAACTCAGTACACTAGTGGTTCACGTGAGTGTGAGACTTGAGCCGAGATATCTTGGTGGTGTTGACTGAGCTTCACATCAACCCTGAACCCAGGGTTCATATCTATATGAACCCTGCCTGAACCTACAGTCTGGATAATCTGTGACGTCATGCGCAGAGCAGACACATTTTTGCTTCATCCCCCTTCGATGTGAAACTACCTTACATTTCCTTTTACCTTGGTAACATGATATTTCATAGTTTACATTATTACAAAATCTGTGGCCCTACCATGCACTCTATTACAATTTTCTGTGTATATCATAAAAATAAGCTTCATAACTCAATGAAGATATTAAAAATTTGTGTGCTCTCTTTTCCTTAAAATTTAGATACCGGTAAATATTTTTAGGTCTAGTGGTATATGAAACCGATGGCATTTGTTTCAGAACCTTTATGCTTGTCTCAACGTCTCATTGGAGTTTGGTACACATTTAAATAACCAACAGAGTAATAAAGTATTGCTTAAAACTGCACAAGACAAAAGTCCTCCTACTACTTTCAAAATGAGTAACAAGACTCCCATTTATAATATAAAAATGCAATAATTTTTTTTTTTTTTTTATCAGTTTGTACTACATTACAATATAAAGAGATGCAGTGTTCTATTAATCATATTTACTATAACAGGCTGAAGCTGGGTTGACACACATGGAGTGACTAACAATCAACAGGACTTTTTGTTTTGTCTGTACGCCTACTTATTGACATTTGTATGGAATTTTAGTCTCAATTAATTTCTCCGCCTACCCAGTACTTGGAATTCATCTAGTTAATGACTGCCTACTTGGGGGGACCACTATACTCCAAAAGTTGACCAGCTTTATACTAAACTATCAAAAGCTTTTCATGTGTCTAGCGAGGCTGTAAAAGCTTCACTGAGGTTCCGAATAGAGGATGACCATGGACCAGAAAGGAGGTACAGAAGCCAATTTCAGCTTTACAATAGTTAGTGCAGTATAAGTTGGTATACTGTACTACACTAACTCCCGAGATGAGTTTATGCGAGTTTATATTGGCATTAAACCTGAATTAAAAAATAATCAAACTGAAAAATACATTCATACAGTAATATGCAAACATATAATTGATAACACACTAATTAAACTACTGTAATTACATGCACTAAGTACAGTCATGTTATACTGGAGGTTTAGCAAAAGTGATATGCTTGGCTGCAGTGGAATGTGTAGGGACATCACTCTTCATATTTGTGTCTGTTTTGACTGGGGTCAGGACACTAGGCCAAGAGTCCACCTGTTGTAACATAAAAAGTTAGTGAATAAGTTACACTCAGTTACACTCTTTGATATTATATTATCATCACATATTTTCAATGGAATCATATGTAACATATGGAAAATGTGTATTTGTAATATGAAATTGAAATATTGGTACAGATTCTGAAGGGGGGAGTTCCCGGAGGGAACGAGGCGTCAGAGCTATAGATAGATGGATAGATTCTGAAGGATGAGGGAGACCAAGAGAGGTGTAAAGAAGTGTGCTTGTTGATGAATGAGGAGTGGAGTGAAGCCATGAGAGAATGTATATGTGTTTTAACTAAAGATGAATAAGTTTAAGTTCACAGAAGTGAGAGTGGCTGTTGTGATTGAGTACTGGTATGCATCTCATCAAGACAAGTATGAATAAGACTTGGTGTTTACAGAATATATGGTTGTGAACCTGGTGTAGGGAAGTAGCATCCCCATTGCCCACCATTCTTGCAATGGTGCAGTCAACCTTTTATCTCCTATGATACAGGGGAAGGGGGGAGTAACGGTTGGGGACCCCGCTCTTTAACAATTATCCCACCAATGGTTCAAAATAGCCTTGGAACTGGACCCCTTGCCTGTCAGAGGACTCTCCACCCACCCCTTTAAAAAAAAGGAAATGGGATATTGATGATGATGATGATGAACCTGGCAGAGAGCTACCAAGGTCTGTGATGGGTGATGTGAATGGTAGGGCTGGATGAGAGGTCTTTTGAATTATGTGATAAGAGAGTTTGAGGTACCAAGAGAAAACAATAATGAAAGATATTAATTAGTAACTTTTACTGAAATAAGTGAGAAAGGCAAGGAACCCGCTTTATGTCCTCACCTTTGAGAAAAAGAAAAAAAATGAAACAGGCTGTATATCATGTCCAATTTCATGCAAGTTCCAGTGAGGGGGAAAGACAAATGAAGGTAGTGTTCCATAGTTGACCAATTATGTACAATATATGAAAGATTGACAGTACCAGTTTTCTCTGGTATTAGAGAGTTGTGAACAGACAAGGGGTGAGATTATTGAGTAGCTTGAAAGATGTTGCCTGCTCTCTTACTCTTATTATCATGGATGATGTTTTAAATATTTTCCAGAACAGTACAGAATTTCAATGTAGAGTGTACTATTGAGGGTAAGACCATAAAAGTATTGACATGACGATAGGCTTACCATTGGTGGTCTACAGTTAAGTTCCTTGCAAGCTGCAGTCAATGCTTCCTTGGCATCTTTCAAATCCCTCTCCTCCTTGGCATCTAGCAAGTCCTTTTTCTCCTTGGAATCTACCAAGACCTTTTCACTAGTGTTTTTATACAGCACTCGACAGAATGACTCTTGAAAGCTGAAATTAAATGTTAAATTAACAGACATGCACAATCCGTTATGCTTCATGATACGTTTGTGCCAAGATGCACAAGATACTGGGTATAAATTATGCTGGTAAATATAAAGAAACCTTAAGAACTAAATAAGTACTGTTACTCATGGAGGTGCGGGTATACAGATGACCAATAACAAACACCTAAACAAATAGCAGGCGAGTTGTAGAAATGGTGTTCAGGCAATAATTTGAGTTTTTCCTTCTGGGTGGCTAAATGTACCGGAAATAAATTGCAACAAAATTTAAATGTGTAATACAGTAATGTCATGTTTTCCACTGGTGCTATCTATGGGTGTATATGGCACTGTTTGTAATGAAGATGTGTACTGTACAGTTGGACACAGGAATTGTGCTACAGCCCAGGTGAAATATACTTGTCCTATTTGAGTAACCAGTGTCTATTATCAGGTAGTTGCTTTTTATTACCATCCTCAATACTGACTTCTGCCCCTGGTGTCTCCTATTTGGCACTAAGGAATTTGATATTGGGAGAAATTGACCGTCTTTCACTGGGTTATTCCTCGAATTCCTGTGTCCATACATACTATACATAGATTCATAGATAACATTATAATTCACACCCACAACATCTGTGCAAAACACTGGGTTACTGTATCTAAACTGAACTTACAGGAAAAATTATACTCATAACGTTTGATAGATGGTAAATCATGCCCCAGTGCATATACAATATCTTCATAATTTCAGTGATATTGATTACATTATTAAGTTACATCCACATGGAACTGATTTAGAGGTGATATCACTGTCTGTTGCAATAAGGTTAACTGCTTAAGTTGAGAGCTAATTTAGCACAAGACTCTGGTGCACCTTCAATGTGATTGAGGAATTCATAATACTATGGCTGCACAGAATTCTAAACTTCATCAATGGAACAAACTAATAAGTGTCTATAATAGTCTGCAGGTGGTCCCAGCACTGGGTAGTAATGTCCTGTAATGATGGACATTCATTTGGTCTTCTGTAGGCTGCTGTGAGTTCAGGGGATGTGGAGAATCTATGGGGATTGGTACCTCAAGCTTCATCAGGCTACTCAAGGATTGTCAAATAAACAGGAGGGAAAAATAAGCAAGTGAAATTATGAAAAATAACCTGAATTTCTAAAGTCCCTCACCAGTCTTATCAACTATGTCTTTCAAAAGGCATACTGCAGCCAGGGGTAAAGGTACCCATATATAATTACATAGCTATACACTGATGAAAAGGAATTTATTATACCTACCTCTGGGGAAGCATTGCAGAGACCTCATCTTTCCGAATAACCTTTTGTTGGTTGGGCATCTTCTTACTGTAAAACCTCGCACCCTCCATGGGGTTTTTGTCCCCCATTCCATAGCTGAATTTAACTGTTTTGATAGACAGATTTTCCTGGGTCAGCTGGCTATTTTGGGGAATGTTCTCTACCATAGCCTTCATCAACTTTTCTGCATCCTGCAAATATAAGAATATGTATGATGATATCAATAATTTTGTGGCAGCCTCAATATCTTTGTGTCTCCTGTCATATGGGCAACTTTTGCCTCTATGTAAATATTGGCACTACTGTACAGGAAGTTAGCTCAAATTCTTACATATGCATGTACTATTGACCACAAGATTTCGTACACATCCTGTCAGTTTCAAGGGTTCACAACATATAGAAAATATAAGACACTCAACCCTCGATTTGACGGATTATTAGGGGGAAAGAGGCATCCGGGAACCATAAAAGTTTGGGAATTACATACCTCTGAATAAAACCAATAGTGTTATCAATTACCAAATGTGGTCTGCTAACATTTTTCTGCACTTGCAGCAAGTTCACACCCACACACAACCACTCCACATGAATGCTGCTGCACATATTTAATGCAAAATTATAATAACTTTCTTTCTGGTAAATACATTTACTCATATTGCCTCCATCATTTTATGGTTATGACTTAAACACACATAAGGATGCAACACAGCACCCCATACTATTAAACACATTATTGAAGACTGCAATACACACAAACACACAACATACACTCTCTGAGGGCAGTGTGGGAAAGCCCGGTTCAGGCCATGGCCTTCCTCAGGAGCTCGGGGCTGCTCGGCCAGACAGCTTGAGGAACTTCAACAACAACATCATCATCAGTAAAATTCACTTAAATCTTTAATTATATGACTCAATTGCAAACTGGGATTGCGGGAGAGGGTGATATCAGAGGCAGATAAAAGTTTGAATATGGATGGATACAGAACCACAGTCAGAATACATGTGCATCTCAGGCTATTGTTTGCAACAAGAGTGATAGCTTATGTTGTCACCCCTACGCATATACAGTATAAAGTAGAGCGAGAAGACAATTTTTTCATCAGCTGTTTTCGTAATACAGTACTGTACAATGTGCATATCTTACAAATGTTGTAGCTTTAGTGTGGTCATGCTATATTTGCCAAGCCAGACAACAAATGGTCACTGGTGAAGTCACATAGGTTAAGTGGTTTATATGCTACTTGTTGCCAAAGTTTGTTTAAGTTTTATAAAATATGCCCACGCTGGAGAGTAGACACACATAAATATCCCCACATTTAAAGAGTTAAGTTGTAAAATAACTACCTCCAGACAATTTTAGCATGACAAGAAACCATCAATTAGTTTAACAAAATTAATTTAAAACAATATTTCTTGGAACTGTATCTCCACATACCAGAGTGTCCACCTCATGATGAGTACAGCCAACATAGAGGTAGAGTTTGCGAGTCAGGATGTTGGTGAGGATACGTTGGGCCTTAATGAGTTGTGGGTCATTCCCCTCGGCCAATAATATTCGTTGGGTAACTTCATCCGTTAAGTGTGTGTATGCAGCCATATCCTCATGTACTCTTGAAAGTTGTAACTTCTCTCTGTAAAAAAAAGAAAAATGTAACTTCTCTGTGAAAAAAGAAGGATATTACACCTTACTGAATCATTTAACAAAGTGGATTTTTGTGGAATATATAAATGAGTGAGGTTTTAGTTCACATTGGTCATAGGTGAACATCATCCACATGCCAATTCATCGATTAGGGAAATAAATAACTCTTTCAACCTTAGAAAATAATAGTGAGTTTCTTATTGTTGTTTTTTATGAGAAATAAAAAAAAGTAAACTGCTGGTGATTAAAGGTAATATTATTCAGTGTTAAATAATTTCTGAGTGATAATATAACCTTAAAAAAAAAATCCATTTGTGAAGATAACAAACACTACAAAACCAAGATGGGCTTCATACCGATTTAGTCTTTACAATCTTTGAGAAACCCTTTGTCTCCATTGAAACCCCATTAGTAATGCAGGCAATTTAGAGGCAAGGTGTTGAAGATAATATAATGTAATAAATCTTAGAGAATATACCTAAGGAAAGTAAAACAACCATAAAGCTATACATGAAAAGCCAGAAATATATGATGAAGAAAGGAGTTTGACAAGGTGACAATCTTATACTAAATCCATTCACTGCTTGCTTAGAGGAAATTTGTCAGAATTTGGAGTGGGAGAAGGTAAGCATTAAAATAATGGAGAATACCTCAACAACCTTGTATATGCAGATGATATTTGGATTAAAGAGGGACACAAAGATAACTAAGGTAATGTTTAATACACCAAGTACAGTAACTGATGCACAAATCTAAGTCAGGAATGAAACACTAGAGAGGGATAATGAATACACATCATCATCGTAGTACCAGGGATAGAAAAAGATTGCAGTAATACACAAAGTAAAGACAGAGTACCCAGTGAAATGGATTATACACACAGTCACTCCCCCTTTCGGAAGTCAAAGAAATTCACATACACACACGTGTATGCTAATTGCATCTCTCATGTAAGAGAAAATTGTTCAGTGTATTTTACCAGTTCTAACCTAAGAATTTGAAACTTGGATTCTTAAGAAATTATTAGAATGAAAACTTAAGAGTGTTCAAAGAAAGTTGGAAAGGAAATTGTTGTGTGAAATGCTAAGGGACAGGTAAAGAGCATCGTGGTTTAGTAAACAGGCCAGTGCAGGGGCAAGATTAGAAAATTTTCTGGTTTTTGGGAAATGCCTTTGTTTTGCAATGGACTAACTATGGCAGATTGATAATGAAGTCAGTAAGCTAATAGAAATGGAAGTGATAGGCAAGTACAGTAGCAGGCAAACATCACTGGGTACTGGTGGAAGGGATGAATACAGTGGTACTATTGGCCAAAAGAATTCTAACACACACTGTTGTTTTCGAGGGTTTACAACATAGAAAATGTAAGACTACCTACCAGTAGTACAACATTATTATCAGGTTTATTGTTGTGCAATCACAGAGTCATTTGGTAAACCATTCATTGCAATACTTTCAGAATAATGACCACTCTTTCCAAATAACCTGTGTAAGAATTCCTGTGGCCAACCGTCCATGTCAGTACACCTTATAGGCACTTACCCATTTGAGCCTGGATATAGGATATACTTATCTGCACACACAAAGGCATCAATCAACCTGAAAATAAAACAAGTAGTGACTACCAACTCTTATATTACAAAAGGAACACAATACAGTACTCCTACACCAAGTAGATGGGGGTTATGTACCAAGCCGGCGCCGTGTACTTTGAAATCGTCTACTTGGAATTGATAAATAAAGGGGAAGAAATAAGTTCGGTACCGGCGCTTCCAAAACCTAACCCTTCTTGACCATTATAATATATGTAATAAACTTATAGAAAACATACCAAAGGTATTAAATGATATCAATACATTTATGGTAGGGGAGGTGGCCGAGTGGTTCGAGTTCTGGACTCGTAATCTAGAGGTCGGGAGATCGATTCCTCTCAGGTAAGGGCCTGAGAATATTTACTCTTCCGATTCGAGTTTCAGGTACTAACTATAAGGCCACCGAACGTAGTTAAACACCCTCACTGGTACCATAACAGCTGCAGTATTTGGGAATTACCCTCACTTCCCTCCCTCTGTGGCTGGGTACCAGTTCAGAAGTGTGTGTGTGAGTAGCAGTTGACCAGGGCCATGGTAATGGGCTTGATGAAACCAATGTCCAGTGTAGGAATGTATAGATTTTTTTTTATTAAACATGAATTAAAGGTTATAAAAACTCAATAATGAAATAGGCATATCATGGGTGTTGATATTGATGCAAGACAACCATCAAAGATACGTTAGATGGCTATTCAAATCCATCAAAAGAGCTGTCTTTAGACGAGTTGTTAAAAGGGGGTGTGGCTGCAACAGCCAAACTCGGTCAGCTGAATGTTTGGTATTTTGGTTTCATTTAATTTCTTCCCCTACTTGGAAATTGTCTAGTTAGAAATGACTGCCTACTTGGGTGGAGCACTGTAATTAGGATTTATATACAACACGGTAAAGTTTAAAAGGCTCAAAAAGATTATTTAAAACTATGACAGGTGGCAAAATGGAATGGCAGTATAAAACTGTAAACTCCTTAATTAACAGTTTGTATGGAGCTGAACACAAGGAAACAAAACAATACAACAGGGAAGAAATATCAAACTATATTGTAACAATAATGTGTGCTGATATTTTTCCATATCTAACTGCAATTATGAGTACAGTATGAGGCAGAAGTAAAGAGTTATGCAAATACAGGAGCACATAACATTCAAATAGTTAATTTCTTTACTAAAATAACAATTGTTCATTTTATAACTGTGTAAAGAAATACAGTAGTTCAAAATAATCCTGGCATTTCTCTGGGTTCTAGTTGTGGAAAAGGGCGCACATTGATAAGGCCAACTTTTCCTAATAAATCAATTTTGATAAGTGATGTCAGGAGGAGTTTTGACTAATAATTATCTCTGGAAAAACAGCAGCAGCAGCAACTAGAAAATATAAAAACAATGGAGATATGGGGGTCAATTTCACAGTCGTTCGTAGTGGTTTGTATGCACGCAAACGAAAGAAGCTTAGCCATGTAAATGATTTATGGCTGAATAATTTAATGAATTTGGTGTGTAAACTATGCAGTGATTATCTACCTGTTTGATAGATTTTGTGAAAGCATATGCTCAGCTTTTGGAAAATAATGAAGCCTTACAAGTGTGGTTGGTTAGGAAGCTATCAAACAAATACGACTGTGGAATCAACCCATACACAATACTGTACTATGTTAATAAGTGTCTCACATGACATCAATAGTCTGGACAACTCTGTGCTGGTAGGCATAGCGGTGGAGAAGGCGTCGGGCATGGAACATGTCATACAAGTTGTTACATTCTTTGTCTCTCACACATATCTGAGGGGATGCATTCTCACCTTCTCCAGGGATCACCCGAGAGAACTGCACAATGCGGTGGTAGTCAAATGTCACCTAGGAAGAAGCAGATGAATGGTACAGTAATTTAAATTATTTGGTTGCCTAACTGGCATCTCTAAGACTAGACATGAAAATTAAACTTAATTCTAATTTATGTTAATACATGTACGATACTTTTCAGTAGTGCAAAAGTAGGGTGATAGTAAGTATTTCTGGAATATGTTTTTTTAACAGGATAGTGATACAAAATGAGTTAATGTTGAGGACAGACACTTTGAACACTTATGATAATAAATATGACTTGTGTTGGAATATTCTACTTCATTAATATATGGTACAGTCGGAGCCAAAAGTAGTGTTGCCTCACTTAGAGTTTCTTAAAGGATAATCATGGAACAAATACCTTCACTATACAGTGAGTCAAATTAGTAAACTACTCTGGTGGGTTTTCTTTTTACAAGCCTGTGAAGGTTGTATTTCCATACTGTAATAGTACACAAGGCTTTTGTAGACATTAACAAAAAATGTCGGGAATTAATTAATATCGAGGTTACATGTTGACTTTGCTTTGCAACTTTGCTAACCCAGCTACCGTGATGTGGGACAATAATTATACTGTACAGTATATATAATTATATTATTTTGTCTTATATATGATCCAAAATGACTATGTGTAATATTGCATTTCATTATTCTATGATGTTGCCAACTTTTTAGGGTAATACTTAGTAATATAGAGTAAAAAACTGGCTCAATTCTAGGGTAATATTTTTGGAGCTCAAGGATTAATCGCTATCCTCCGTGCCTGGAAATGTTTCTATCCTGAACCTTACATGTCATACCTTGATTCCAAGACTGTGGCCATCACGCAAAATGTAATCCCATTTGTCAACATCAACTCCTGTCTTCTTGTTTGCTACCACCTGTAATGAGAAATGCAATTAACAGGTAAATTTCTGAAGTCAGAACTTCATTGTTGGCAAATTGGAAGGCTACCTATTTCCCCTAACTATACGAGAAAACAGATGCCCTCAAAGGTACTGATAGGGGATCTTGTTTCGTGGGATAGTTTGAAGGAGTCAGTAGCCGCCCAATTTGCCAAAAAGAAAATCCCTCCTTAAGAATATACCGGTATCCAATATAAACACACAACTATATTTAATGGTATTCTCACCTCATACAAGAAAGCCTTATTTTGTGGTCTGCCTCTATAAGGCCAGGTTCCTCCATCTTCCTTTGCTGCAGGACCACAAATCAATTCCTTAATGAAAATTCTATCTATTTCATGCAAGTCGTTTTTTTCAAATTCCTCTTCAAGATGAGGATTTTCCTTCATCAAGTGATCAAACATCATGGATGATGCTTTTTCATGCTGAAACACAAAAGAATACATAATCAAGACAAAAATTCTGTATGTATGTATGTATGCATGTACAGTACAGTATATACTTACAGTAGTTGTGATAAACAGGAAGACATTCTAAAAACACAATGAAAATAAAAGTACAATGATGTTATAAGAAACTAGACCAATAAAAGGAGGCAAGCACACAGAACTAAACAAGAGCAAAAAAAAAGGGAATGAGTAAATGTGCAGTTGCAAATATACAGTATGTCTGTTTCATGTGTCCGGAACTGTACATACAATGGACATTGAAAACAAGGACAATAGGGACTTTGGCCTCACAATGGTATGGACACAAAACACTGATACTCAATGCAAAATATCAGAGGTCAACCTGGGCCAAAGTGATATCTGTGGACACACAACTAACTGGCATATATACACATGGCTCACATACCAATATTTCACATAAAGAATTCCAAAATAACAAACAAGGAATTGATACGATACATACAAGAGAGGACAATGAGTGGGACCCACCCTGCAACACAACACCACAAACCAGTAAAGTGGGCCACTTTCAGTACTCAAGACAAAAAACTACAGTTTTGTACTCCAAAACATACTGTACTACTGTATATAATTATGTTATATGGAAATACAGTGGTAAATATTATAGGGAAGACAGTAAGGTTGGTAGTACAGTATATATACACTCTCTTAGACGAAAAGTTCTCTTTGACACTCAGTTCCTATTATTTTGCAATGAGAATTCAGTGATGGGAAGTTTTTTCGCCAAAGTGTGTTTTATGTCCATCAGGAGTTCATTACTGTACACGTCTAGATAAAACACATAATGGAGTGAACAGAAATGTGATTGGACTCCGAAAGCATACTGGAAAGAAAATGCATGAGCATGGGCCACTGAATAAAGGGCAAGGAGACAGTTAAGAGGACATTACATATTCTCCTCCACAAATATGAACTACCTCATGATACAGTAATTTTTGCAATACCAAAGTCAAAATTGCAATGTGTCCTTTATGATGCATGACAGTACAATAGTTGAACTGACATGACAGACACAATTATGATATCCCAGCCATCCAGATCACAGTAAATATTTCCTCATTACTTTCTTTTACTTTTTAAATTGGCTTCTATTCCTCTGGTGCCTTCCTGAGTCCCAGATCTTTACCCATATTCCATGCATAACATCCACTCTTTTCTTTGGCTCTAATAACATGTCACTATTCACCAAGTAGAAGAACAAAGAATGTCAAGGTTCCTCTGCATACTGTTTCTGACAGGTTAGTACCACCATATACAAGCTGCATTACTCCAGCACAGAAAGTAATAAAGAAGACAAAGCTAACTTTTCAAGGAAGAACAAGGAAAATGAGTTACTGTAGAAGATTAGCAAATACTGTACAGTATGTACAGTTATACCCAGGACTGAAGGGAATTTAATTAAGACTCATTAAATTTATATTTGCTTGCACTACAGTACAGGGATGGGGTAATTGTAAGAGCAGCAATCATATACTCCTTTGAACTTTGTTTCTCACCGTCCATGATGTACCGTTGTTGACCTTCTTGACAAATATCTCCCACATGTGGCTATAAGGTCCATGGCCCAGGTCATGACACAGACCAGCCAGCATGACACACAACACATCCTTATCATCAATATTCAGTTCTGGTTGTCTCTTCTGTAGTGCACTCACCATCTGCCCTGCCAAGTAGCACACTCTGTCCACCATCATGGGAAAATACAGTATATATGGTTAGAAAACAATCAAAGTGTCTAACAATGCTGGGTTATTATTATATTTTAGTATACAGAAGTTAGTAAAGTATAGTATACAGAATTGCAAGGTAGTTTTAGACATATGTGGGGGAGAGAGGGTTACAATCTGGTCAGGAGGCCAAGGAACATGGAGGTGGAGGGAAGATGCCAATGAGGAAGTGAGGAAGACTGTAGAAGACTTTGAGGGAACATGTTAGAGATAATATGAAATTGCTGGGGGTCAATTGCTGAATGTGAAAGAAAAAAGATTGCGCTTGGCCAGAAAAACTGTACAGTATACCACAAGGGACAAAAAAGAGTGAGGAAAGGCAGAAAGCATGAGAAGAGAGGAAGGAGAACCGAGGAAAAGAAAAGTAACAATTTGGGTCTGAAGAGGCACTTGCAACTGTAAAAGCTTTCCTACAATTCAATAATTTGTAGAATGAGCAAGAGGGCAATGAGTGGAAAATAGATTTGTACTCGGCAAGCATTATGTCAGTTAACTGGTATGCTATCCACAATTTGTAATTAACAGGTATAGACTTACTGTACAGCCACAATCAAATATCCACAGACTCTTTTCATCATAATAAATATCTTGGTAATAAAGAACAACACGTGTATGATTTTGCAGCACCTCATAATAATAATTGAGGGGGTTGAGTTGACATAAGGTGTTGTATGATTATATTTTGATATGATACTGATTTACTTGTACGATGGAAGGAAAGTATCGGTGGTTATTTAATTGTGGCTGTACATAGAGCCATACGGTATAATTATGCCAAAGCCTTTTCAAGAATAAATCTAAATGATCTCCTGTGTGTTGTAGAAGGCAATTAAAAGGAAATGAAATAAAATCAAAATGAGCATCTGGGTGGAAAACATGTACCTTCATTCCTCCATATAGTCAAACCACTGTATCCTGGCCCCTGAAGGTGGGGTCACTCAGGAATGCTCATATGCCACATCATAAATAACTGGGCCATACTAATAAGTGTGACATTTATAAAATGCTACACAAAAGACGTAAACACATTCCAATACCATATTTATTCCAACTGCAATAAGCAAGATAGAACAGTAAGCTTAAATATTACAATATTTATAAACCGTTAGAGAAATGTAACACCAGTGCTACAGTATTTATGTACAGTGTTGCCGACCCATACATATGGTCACCTGTCAGGTCAGGTTAACCCCAGACACAGCTGCCCAGTCAGTGTTTGCTGGCTCGTCATTGAGACGGTGAAATGTTAGCTTACCAAACAGACCACTCTTCGCCCTTGCATAGTCAATAAAATGTAGATGTATGGCAAAAGTAGCTTACTTTATAAAATACTACTCAAAGAGAGAGAGAGAGAGAGCAGCACGCACATCACATGTGTGTGTGGAGCGGGATGAAACAAGAGGCTGAAGATATGACAACGCTTTAAAGGTCTAGATGACCAGAAATTCCTGAGCAACCACGCCTTCACGGGCCAAGATACAGTGGAAACCAACTTCATGAACAACTATCCCCATGCATGGCTGCCACAGATGCAACTTGAAAATTATGATGAGAAGGATCGTGATAGGACAGCCTCTATAGTATTTATTATTATTATAATAATTATAATAATAATAATAATAATAATAATAATAATAATTATAGTTTTATATGTCAACATACTTGTCCAAATAATATACAAGATATTCAATAATATTATACTGCAATAGAATGAAAAGTAAAGTTGGGGAATAAAGTATCTGAACACTGTTGGAGGCTTCTGGCAACAGTCCCAAAAGTAAACACATCAGTGAGAGAAAATATTCTAAAATTGAAAGATACATTTTATTTCATTGTCAGTGGTTGGTCGACATCTCTCAATATCAGTTATTGTTATGTAGTAATGAATGTATTTTGTCTATGACCAACTAATTTACTCCTGGCTTTGTGACCTAAAGCTGCCAATGGTGTTCAGATACTTTGTTCCCCAACTGTACATTATTATCCAATTGCAACAATTTGGGAGCATAACAATTTACAGTACCTCCACCTTTTACTGAAAGAATATTGAAGTACAGTACAGTAGTGTATATCAATACTCCAATACTTGCTACCAAAGTGTACCAGGGGTCTGTGGGGCAGGAGGCCATTCTGCCCTGGGAGAATAACAACTCCAATGCTTTGGTTAAATGTCAACACCAGCTACAATACTAGTGCTGTAGTATTATATTTAATATATACAGTCAGAGAGTTTCAGGACAAAGGTTCCTGACAATATTGTGCATTATCCTCTCAGTATCAGTTTTCATCCTGATTCCTGGACAATCAATCAGACTAATGATCTCAGGGAAAGAAATATGTTTATGCTCCACTTAGGCTATTTCACATTATAGACTTAATTATCCGATATAATCTGAGATAGCAAATGTAAAAAAAAAACTTCATTTTTGGAAATGTACAGTACTGTACAAAACTTCTCCATCAACCCTAATCTGGAGTTGTTGTTGTTGATGTTCTCCCAGGGCAGAATGGCCTCCTGCCCCACAGACCCCTGGTACACTCTGGTTGCAGTGAAAAAACAAATTAAAATAAAGGAGGGTCTGGTGCTATATTGCCTGGGCTACCGAAGCACATCCGAGGGAAATGGGACCAGAGCTTACTGGACCAGGGAGTCTGGGGGCCTCCGACCGCCAGGGAGATTGGGGGGGAAGGTCTTTGATCCCACAGCCAGTGCTGTGGGCCCATGTCCACATTATCACAAGAGCTACAAGTGGGGCCGTACCTTCCACGAGACCAGCACTGAAGGGACCATAAGGGGGAGGGAGTTTACACGGCTGCATTCAAAGGGATAATGTACCCCCGTGTGCTGGCGGTCCACACAGCAGTGGAAAAGCCTCCAGTTGCAGTACACGTCGCGTGGATTTTTAATCCATGTGGGCAGATCTCGTCAAATCCACGAGAAAGTGACCAGATCCTACAACAATCTTTATTTTAGCCCTGTGGGGGATGGCTTATATTCACAGAGAAAGAAGTCAGCCCCCCTGGGCACATGGGATGGCTGTAATTTGATCTGTCATCAAACAACTTCCACACCACATACTGAGCTATGTTGTTGTTGTGCTATGTAGAACAGATGAATATTAATATTACATGCATACGTATATTATATAATATACATTCTGTAGAAATCCCAGGTATCCCATAGGAAAAAATGATAAATAACCCACCCTATATTACAATAGAGAACAACCCCACATACAGCATAACCTTAATATGGACTAATTAAGGATAGAACCAGTCTTTACTAACAGATTTTCTGGATATACCAGCGTCAAAAGAAAACTTTAAATGAAATGTTGATTTTTCCACAATTTGGGTTCAAGAGGGTTGAGTCTGATGCACACATGTGTTCCCACTTGGTAGTACCTAAGGTTGCAATTAAATTCTCATTCTGAATAATGGTGTTGTAAGACCCAAATATTCATATTCTCATTACTATCTCCATCCCACCTTGTCAAATCATGTGCTTTTCTTAACTAGCTCATTTCCACCAGACCATATCTTGACTGTTGCACCCTGGGCCATATTCAAGAACATCCCTGGTGTATACGATGGTGTAGCACCGGTACAATGACTCCATAGACAAACAATAAAGCCATTGTACCGGTACCACACCATCGTATACATCACAGATGTTCTTGAATACGGCCCCCTGTACAATATTCCATGGAAGTGAATGTCCCTATCTGAACTGTCTACCCTGCATTAATCTTTCTGAACTCTCTACTCTGCATTAATCTCTCTCTGTTTTCTCTTACCATGTTCAGAGGCTTCCACAACACTGCTCATAAATTCCTTTATGGTACTTCCTCGGATCTATTCTCTTACCAAACAAAATTATTTCATACCCAGTCCCATTTGATAGTCTCACTCTATGCTCTCTTGAAAACCATCACCATAATATTACTGGCATTCATTTTTTAGTTTCCTTCTTTAACATACACGATGAAACTCAATGACAATTAATGTTCTCCAGTTCCGTTTCACTCGCCACCAAAGACCATGAAGGTAAAAAAAAAAAGTTGTTGGTTAATTTGAAGGTCCCCGATTCCTCCAAACTATGATATGAAACAGATCCCTTATTACTGTACTACCATTGAGGGTATCTATTTTTTTGGTACAGTTAGGAGGGGTCAGTAACCTTGCAATTTATCAACAAGAGAATCCTCCACTTAAAGAGTTTAACAAGACTATTACACACAACCTTAGCTATGCACCTCAAGACTCCCACTTTTGCCTTCATTTCCCTCATACATACAGTCGTGGTCAGTAATAATCATCCACATTGGGATGATTCATGTAAACGTTTGATAGCTTCAATCTGTTCATTTGCTCGTTAGCCTTCTAATAAAGAGTTTAAGTATAATCTTCTAATCTAATACAAGCAATTACTAATGGCTGTTCAATATATATATGGATGGTTGTATGAGAGAGATGAATGCCAGAGTGAATGGACTGGGGGTAAAGCTGACAGTGAGTAAAGTAAATTGGTCCTTGGTGGCAAGCTTATTTGCAGGTGACACTGTATTGAAGGCTGAGAGTGAAAGGGAGTTACAGAAGGTGGTGGATGAGTTTCAGTCTGTGTGTAAACGAAGAATATATTTGATAGAACGCTGTTTGTAGGAATCATAAGTATATAGTACAGAAGAAAATGTACAGTTCCGGACTCATGAAACGGAGACACCCCATTCCGTGAGCGAGGTTGTGTGGGGCTCTGCGCATCTGGTAATACTGGCAGGAGGAGGGAGGGACATGGGAGGGTGAGGTGGGTTCCCCACCCTCACCTCACCCTCCCGTGTCCCTCCCTCCTCCTGCCAGTATTACCAGATGCGCAGAGCCCCACACAACCTCGCTCACGGACGGGGTGTCTCCGTTTCATGAGTCCGGAACTGTACATATCCTTTTGTATTGTATGCTTATGGTTCCTACAAAGAGTTGTACTGTACAGTCAGCAAAAAAGTATTGGAACCACCTTACATTGAAATTAATTACAATCATACATAGGGGGGTTCAAATATAAGTTTTGCCAACTGTACATGTTAATATAGTTAACGTTCCATCAAAAAGATGCGTCGCAATTCATATTTTGCCAACTGTACTTGTCCCACTACGGAATGCTTCAGTTTTCTTTAGTAAGTAGCTTATCCACCCACACCACAGATCAGAGGCCTCTATTGTCCTTGTCATATGCCTTCTCTTGCTCCATGAAAGAAACATGGCTATGTTCCCTTTTTTTTTTTCTCTCTTTTTTGAGGAATGCGAGGACTAAAGGAAAGAAGACTGCTTAATATCCTACCATGTGAAATTAAATGAGTGTGAAGTCTAAGAAAGAAAGTGGGATGAAGGTATTGTTCCAAAACCTAACCAGTTTGATAATGAAACATTGAGAGAACCGGTTCATTGTTGCATTAGGGAGTAGAAAGCTTGGTTTGGCGAATGTTGCATTCTTTACCAAGTGGAGAAAGCACAATGATTTAATATCCAAGCTACCCTCAATACTGTATATTTCTGTCCTTCCCTCTGCACTATTATCTCGGACAGGGCAACTTCCAGACTCAAGACTTTAAAAGTACTATAACAATGATTAATAATGTGAAAACCTTACCCTATTGAATGCTCGAAGCGATTGTGTGATGCTGCAGGAAAGACATAATAACAAGAACCAACCATCTTGATGAACCTGAGAGAGAAATAACACTCAAGCAGAATCTGAAAGTTTTATAAACATCTTCTACCTTTTCAAGTTACTCCTGCTATCATCAGGTAGAGTAGTCGATCAATAAAAATATCAGGAAGTTTACCTCAATTATATCTTCAATGACCGCTGGAGCTCATGTTGTCTCAGCTGATATCCATTATCAGAGGTGTCAGAATAAAAAATAGGATGAGGAGATCACCAACAGTTTTATGATGAGTGTGTTCAAGCAGAGATATATTTAGCAAAGTAAGAGAAAAGCACACAAACAACTACGAAGCACCTTAAGTACTATTAGTAGAAAGTTATAAGTACAGTACTCCATAACAGACAAAGACATCTAAAGAAGGAGGGAATGTATGTACAGTATAGTACTTAGGGTTAAATGCTACAGTACTGAGTTACTGATAAGCCAGGTATTAATTTGTACAGCATCACAGAAAAATTACATGCTAAAATGCAATACTGTACTGCATTGTTACAAAGTTACAATGGAGGAAAGTAAGTTGTATACAGCCAGGTTCTGTACAGTTATAGACACATGAAACAGGCCCCTTACCAAGCATTGAATAGGATACACCTTAGCACACAATGTCACATCCTACCATATACATCCTCAATAAGGGGCCCCACTTCAGTTATGTCAACAACCGTACATATTACAGGACTGTACTGTACAGTATAGTTGAGGACACTTGCCAGCTGGAACATCATTACTCCATAAAGCAGTATGGTTTAATGGTTATACTGTATAGTACTGTACTCATATACTGTATAGAATTATACTCAAGCATTTTCTATTACCCTGTTCTTGTGAAGATCAAGGGGATAAGCTCTTCTCTATAAATCAGAGGACTATGGATTCATCCAAGCTATGTCAAGAAACAGATCCCCTACTACAGTAGAGACAATGAGGTCATTTGTTTCTAGATATATTTTGAAGGAATCAGTAGTCCTCTAATTCAAACACACGAGTTGAAACAACCAATAAAATGAAAGACCAATAATAGTACAGTACTGATGCACATAGTAGGCAAAAATTTCATCTTTGTAACAGAACAGTCCACAGCTCATGCACAAACTAATCAACACTAAACACAAGCATTAAGCAAGCTCTAAGATATGCACAGACCTTCCAAGATCCTGTTGTAGTATATGCCAGAACTTACCCAAGGCAGTGTTCAAAACGATTGTGAGCAGCTGATGGGTAAACGAAGTAAGTGGTTCCCAACTGTTTAAGGAATCTGAAGAGCATTCATACATTCTGCATGTGAATATCAAGTTTAGGCATGAGAAATATAATGCTATCAAAATAATTATAACAAGCAAATGAAAAAAAAAAAAAAAAAAAAAAATCATCAGAAAATACTGTACAGCATAATAAAGAAAAGCAGACATTGCCACTACTTTGGTAGTGAATACCTATCACAGTTGGTGTAAATTATATACTGTATATTAACAAGTACAGTAGTTTTGCAATGAATAAATGGAGGGCCATTAATATCTGCAGCATGTTCACATGCACTTGCAGCTAATGCCTATAATACTAAGGAAAGTACAGTATGCACAATATACTTTTTTGGGATTTAAAACTAAGACATTTCCAACAGCTTTATACAGTACAGTTCTGTATTCCATGCACAGTACAGTACTATATGGCCAGGATCCACAAAGCACTTACACCGGTGTAAACCAATACTGTACAGTAGATTATACTATACTTTACACTAGCGTAAGTGCTTTGTGGATCCCGGGTTATGTCTATATGATGCTTTGTATAGTAAGAGAAAATACATGGCACAGTATACAGTAGTACTGTACATGGTTTCTCAGATACATAAGATTACAAACACCTCAAAAAATTGTGTAAAGTATATCCTCTTATCATTTCAGGAGTACCTTACTGTTATTTACCACAACATTTTTATAAGTAAAAACTGTCTATTGTGCATTTATAATGATGACTTTTGGCATATGTTTTAAACAAGAAAGGAAGAGATCCCTTATTGGTTGGGTAGCTGGGAGTGAGAAAATATCAAAGTGTGATGCCAATAGAACATGGCTCAGTTCTGCCCAGCAAATATCAGTTGAGGGCTCAGCTAGTCATGAAACACTGTCAAGATGTCTGTATTGAGTCATTATCTTACCTCATTATCAGTGTTGAACAAGAACCCAATGCCTAAATGCACGTTAACGGAGGTACTGTACATGTATGATTTTATGCATGTTTTAATTATACACCTGTTGCCTATTTCCCATTCACTCTATAAAGGGTGTATGAGTTCTATTGTTAAACTGAGAACATATAAAAGAATTATTAATTCTTATTACTTTTTCAAGTGTTCTTTTTGTCCAATAACATTGCCAGATAGCTTTATGAAAAAAAAAAAAAAAAAAAAGACTATTGCTTCTATAACCTTATCAGAGTTTTTTTTTTTAATTCGTATAAGTGGCCATACACTCGGCCCTGCGGAAGCAGCCTTGTGCACTACTGTACTTGCAAAAATTGAATTTTATTTGTCAGATCTCTTTCAAACGTACCATAGTTTAATACAACCCCCTAAGTAAATGTATTATCCACACAAAAATTTGCGTTAATATCTCGAAGAACCTAGGAGTTCAGATGGACAGACCAATTGCTAAAAAAAAATCTAATTACAGGTCCGTACTTATGATTAAAAGAATATTGCCCTTTTCCACACACCCTAACTATGCCTTAGAACAGTGGAAACAATTACTAGCTTCCTAGTATCAATTGTTCAATGTTTGTCTCTTAAATAGGATACTCAGCCCAGAAATGATAAATTTAGCCATTACCATAGTATGAACATGATATAATATCAATCCATACCTTTAATGATTAGCAACATAAAGTAAGTGGCAATCTAATGTGTGACATATACATCAGAGCCTGTGACATTAATGTTATATCATGCAATTAAGTCTATGGTTCTAAAAGGCACAGCAGGCAGTGCTAATTGAAAGTAATCCATGCACGAAAATATACAACTTGACATATAAATACTTGAATAAACTCAATACAGATACTGTTTGTGATCGTTTACTCTAATCTCCAAGGTCATAAGAAGTATATCATATATGAATGCGTCCAAATCCTGTATCACATATTCAGGAAAGCAGGTTTGTTTAATTACAGCATTATGATCTCTGAGTTGACCATCAGAATGAGGAAACAATATGAATTCTGGCTATTAATGTATATACTACATGAATAAATGTATTGTCACAGCACATAGTCCTTAACCAGGGTGTAAGGGGAAGTCTGTTCATGGACTATGTACTGTGACTGTACACAGTACATGCTACAGTGCAATAAAACCCTCAGTACAGTATGAAATGGTTCCAAACAACTACAAATTGATACCAACTTTTCTAAAAGTTGGTACAGTCATGGTCAATAGTCCTGCAACACCCTCGTATGAAACGGCCTCAAAAAATGGTGCAAAACTATAACTGTTGGTCTCTGTAATACTGATTCATTAGATTCATTCTCACGGCTTATTTTCATTCACCAGTTGCAGGACTTGTGACAAGTAACAGTACCAGTAAATGCTATGTTAACATCTTTGGAGGCTGTCATGTGACCTTCTCTTAGCCCATGGCACATATTCAATTTAGGTGTGAGCTTCAGAGTGACAGCATGTGCTATTCAACTTTCATAATGTATTGTTTTCAAAATTAATCTATTTCACCTCTATAAAGTATATCAAATATTTTTAGTGGTGCCATAAGGTTGCATTACACAGTGTAGTTAAAGTGATAATGGACTTGACATCATTAAGAAATTCTTGATAAGACGTTAAAAATAAATAAAAATAAACCAACAACATCAATGCCCAAAAAATTATTCAAGGTGCCAAGGAAATTCAAGCACCTTACCGGAAAGGAAAAAATGGATGTACAGTACAGTACAATCATCCCTGGTGGATAACAAGTGGCCTTTGTATGATGTACAAATAATGGAAACATCCTATATTACTTGTAGGCTCCAGCTGTGTTGAGTTTTATACTGCAAATGACTCCTTTACGGGGAGATTCTTTTGTTGTGAATTCGAAGGCCTCTGCTCCTCCAAACTCTGCCATGAAACAGATCTCCCACTAGAATAACATAAAGGTCATCTGTTTCCTGGTACAGTAGGGAGAAATCAGTAGCCTTCCAATTTACAAACAAGAGAATCCCCTAGTTCATTTACCGTGTATAAAGTGATTTACTAAAATCCAGTATAGGTCTATATCATTACAGTACTGAACTGAAATCTATATCATAATAATAATACTCCATTACAAACCTAACTCTAGAATTATTCAACCCCATTGGCTGACCACTCCTCGCTACTCTCTCATTACAGTACAAGTACTTGCCTTCCAATTCATTATGGCAATCAGTATCACATTAACTTTCTCATCCAAATAACTACAATACTGTAATTCAAGATTATATAGGCCTACAGCATAGCATTAGTACTGAGTTTTATAAAGCTTCTGGTTATATGAGTTGGTTGGTTGGTTACAGAATTTGAATCATGGTTAACAGGATTTTAACAGAAATTAGTTTATTAGTGTAAATCACTGGATTTAATTGAATTAACAGTACTGTTTACTAAAGCTTTGACAGAAATTTCTATTAGAACCATTTGTTTTAAGCTTTCTGAAGGTGGAAATAATCCACTGGTAACATAACATTGAATTTTATCAAATTACAATATACTGCATTGTAAAAACTACACATAATGCAATGACCAAGAAATTCTTCCATGATATTTTAATTATTATATACTGTTCATTATCAGAAAAAGTGTATGTTACTATATAAACACATTCTTCAGCAGTACAATCAAAGAGTTAAATATAAATACTCAATCATTGAACTGACCTGAGCCTCTGGAACTGTGGTGTATCAATGACTGACACACAGAGGGATGGGATGGGCATTGCTCCATGTACTGCATCATTAAACACCTTCATCTCTTCCCAGCTCACACAATTGGCACTTTCCATCTCCTGTCAAAAAAATGCTATCTTTATTTCCTAAATATAAAGGGAGAGTGTACTTTTAGTATATTGTCGAGTGCCTTGATTCCTCCAAAGTATGCCAGAAAACAGGACCGGATTATTAAAAAGTACTGGTGGCCTGCTGTTGCTTAGAATAGTACGGAGGAAACAGTTGCTCCAGATTTATCAATACTGTAACTTTCACTTAAACAATTCAATACATTGTTTTCAAGTTGTTGTGATTTTTTTTTAAATATTTAACAAAACTGGACTAATAATATTTGGTCATATATAATTGATTTTGTATAGCAAGTCTCTTGAAAGGTGTGAGGTGAGGCAAAGGGCCAAATTCAAGAAAATTTGTGTTGTGGTCCGGTACGTTGGCCCTGTTTTCATCTATGGAGTCATGGTACTGGTACCACCCCATCGTCAATACCGTGAATGTTCTTGCATACGGCCTTAGTAAGTGCTGCTGTTACAATGGCTGCTAAATGTCCAAGTATATACGGTCCTTAATTTATGATAACAGCCAATGCCGACAATGGTCCTGTTTCAGTGCAATAGCCACGGAGTGAGGGGCACGGGGAACCCTTCCTCTATAAGATTTTCCTAGCAAAGGGTTACCTCCAGCATGGAGATGAAGGCCTGCTATATATGGTACCGGTACTGTATAATATATATATATATATATATATATATATAAAATGAAAACGTTAAAACAAATCAATCAATCATATTACTGTACCCTCAACACCCCATTTTATAGTCTGAACTGTAGTAACAATACAATTCAGTCTATATATAACTAGCAGCGATACCCGACGTTGTCCGGGGATCTATCTATCTGTCTATCTATATCTATCTATTTATATCTACAGTACTGGCGGTTAGAAATGGCGCGAGATGACTTGAAGTCCGGCTTGCTGCCATATACCCTAATTTCCGTGTGCTACTCTCTGTAGGCTAATATTATATGGGATTGTAGAAAGTAACGATATCAGGCAACTCTACTCTAAGCTTTGTCTGGGAAATTTAAACAATATAACGCAATAACGGGCTAGTGCTTCCTTACGCTTTCAGTGGGGGGGATCCTGCAGCTCCTAATTACCCTTGTTTTTTGTGTGTATTGGTTCACTATTCCCTCCAGTTACTAATTAGTATGGGTCTCAAGAAAAGACTCAAAGAACCTGACATTGCAGCTATCTGTGCTCAAGCCAAGGACAATAAAACTAACCAAGAAATCTCAGCTAACACAGGATTATCAATAAGAACAGTACAGAGGTGGACAAAAATATTCCGTGCGGGCGGGAGTGACTCTATCCCACCACCATACAAACCACCAGGCCGTAAACAGAAAGTGACTGAGAGGACTTTGAGAGTTATTGGTAGACAGCTGGAGGTCCAACCTCGCATCACAAGCCGAGAATTAAAGACTAAGAACCCAGATTTGCTGGCTGGAGTGGCTGACAGGACAGTGCGGGATTATTTCAAACGCGACTTGGGTTACAGGTGTTGCCGCGCAGTACATAAACCCTGGTTAACTGTTGTTCATCGCAAAAAAAGATTAGCTTTTGCCTCTCAATATCATGACTGGGGTATTGATAAGTGGCGAAAGGTGTTGTGGTCGGATGAATCCACTTTTGAAGTTACAGATAACCAGAAAAGTGGAGTGTACCGCCGACATGGTAGTGATTCCTATGATCCCAGATACCTTAACCACACAGTAAAACATCCTGATTCATTGATGGTGTGGGCCTGTTTTTCGTACTATGGTGTGGGAAAGTTGGTATTTTTACCTAAGAATGTTCGTATGAATAAAGATAATTACTTTGAACTCATACTTGATGAGCTAGACGAGTGTATGGAGAAATGCAACTCTGATTATTTTATGCAAGATGGTGCTCCTTGCCATACCCTAATATTTTTGTTCATCAGGTCCCATTTCCTGCCATACTTTGGCGGAATCAAGTAACCTCAATGTACCAAAAAATGTATTCCCCCTGTAAGCATGAGGTGAAGTTAATTCAGTTATATAAATGCGGTGAAATTATGGACCATTTAAAAAACATTCATGGTGCATACGACGGTGTAGTACCGGTACGACAACAGAACCATCGTACTGGTACCACGTCATCGTATGCATCTTGAAAGTTCTTGCATGCGGCCCTATAACCTAACATGACCCAACATAGCCATGCACTCGTAAAACCAAACATCGTCATCATCTACATTCTACAATAACTTAGACTGGAGGTACAGTATTGATGAACCTGGCTCAAGGGGAGAGTACAGTATACATTTGGTACAATTGGTCACAAAAACTGGTACAAACACTGTTTGTTTAGAGGGATTACAACATATAGAAAATGTAACCCTACATATCTGCAGCACATTATCATTACTGTAGGTTTGTTGTGTTGCTACTATCACTCGAGTCACTTGATAGACCATTCATTGTAGTATTTCCACAATAATGACCTCTCTTATCATATAGGCTAGCCTGTGTAGGAATTTCTGTGGCTAACCGTACATAATAGCCACTTCATTCCTCCAAAGTACTGTATGTCAGGACACCACAAAACCAGATTGGTTAACAAAACTAACAGTGTCCTCCAGCTCTTGCCTAGTTGGTCCTATTTCCTACTACACTTTGGAGGAATCAAAGCGCTCTCGTTGGTAATTTGGAGGGCTACCGATTCCTCCTAACTATACCAGAATACAGAGGCCCTCAATGGTACAAATAAGGCCTCTGTTTTGTGGCAGAGTTTGGAGGAATCACAGACCTTCAATATAAAAATATCCAGTAATTTTCAAGCATATTGCTGTTTTCTATTATGATATTACTACCTTCTATACCCACTAACTTATAACATTCTAAGACACTTTTCTTCTATGGTATTTTCTTCAGAAATGCCCCATTTCCAAGATAGGTCATATTCAAATGGCGCATTTTGGAATTAGGCTATGACCTTACCTAACCTAAACTAGACCACAGCAGACTACCGGGACCTAACCTGGGCAAACTACAGGAACCTAACTTGGGCAAACTACCGGGACCTAACTTGGGCAAACTACCAGGACCAAACCGTGGTAAAGTACCGGAACCTAGCAGGGGCCCGGATGTGGCAACACTGCTAGCAACAAATGGGCAATATACTAGATAAATACCGAATATCCCCTAAATTAATTTAATTATAAACTGTAATTTAGTGGATAGTGCACTTCTCGTATCAAGGAGTGCCTTGATTCCTCCAAAGTATGTCAAGCAACAGGACCTAATGAACAAAAATAATGGTGTTGTGTTTTGTGGTACAGTTTGGAGGAATCACAGAACTTCCAAATTCACCAACATAAGTATAAGAAAGAATGTCCCCTTTATTAAACCCTAATATAATTAATAATCAAATGTTAACCTCATCTGAGTATTACCCTTCCCCAAAATGTAATAAATGTTTCTTGTGACAATGGTAATAAATGTTGGCAGGCGTTTAGTTAAGGAAAGCATACCTATAAAATTAATGTTTATAATAAGACTTCATCCATTGAACTATGAACCGTATTCAAGAACATCCATGGTGTATACGATGGCGTGGTACCGCTACGATGAATCTGTTTGTCTATGGAGCCATCGTACCAGTACTATGCCATCGTCGACACCATGGATCGATGTTCTTGCATACGACCGTGTATTATCATTTCATGGGTAATATTCAAGAACATTAAGGTGCATACGATGGCGTGGTACCGATACGACGGCTCCTTAGACAAATAACAGAGCCTTAATTCGGACCGTTCCCACGTCATCGTATACACCACAGATGTTCTTGAATACAATGGGCCATATGCAAGAACATTCGTGGTGTATACGATGGCGTGGTAACGGTACGACGGCTCTATTGTGTTTCTATGAAGCCATCACACCGGTACCACACTATCGTATGAACAATGAATGTTTTTTTAATATGGCCCAATGTTGCATGCTTGTCGCCATTTTTTTTGTAACGTCAACACAGATTATTTTTTTTTTAGTCACACGCTAAGCACCTCAGGGACAGGCCTTACAAGTATTGTACCGTACCATCAGAATAAACCTCGGAAAAAAAGAATGATAATAAAAAAAATACACAGATGAAATTAATGCTTTCACAAATTCACCATCTCACGCTATATCAGCCAGGCTAGTTCAACTCGGGAACCGGGATCGACAAAACGACAATATTTAACTTATTACAGTGTTGCCAACCGTAGGGTAATCGCCCTATATGTAGGGCATTTCGACCTCAAATCCTTGTCTGTAGGGCGTAGGGTAATTTTACAGAATCATAACGAAACGTAGGGCGTTACAACATTTTGGTATAAGTGATAACATATTTTGTAACATAAAAAATAAAACACTTAAAGTACAGACGTACGATGTATCAGTAATTATCGCGGGGAAGATTTTACAAAATACATCTAACTTGGCCAACACTGTTCCCCTGTTAAATCCGCTGGCGATCACAAGGGTTGCGTGTGAACGCCAACGGATTTAATATGGAAGTTGGGGAACGGAGTGATGGCCGAGTTAGATGTATTTTGTAAAATCTTCCCCGCGATAATTACTGATACATCGTACGTCTGTACTTTAAGATGTTATTATGAAACGTGCACCATTGAAATTGTAACAGGCACTTTGGGAAATAGATACTTGTATTGAATCGCGACTCTTTCTGACTTCACCTCTTCAAATATTTCAGGATTGGGAGCTGTCCAAATATGAACTTCTAATGAGATGAGTTCAGTCTCTCAGTGAAATGAGAAGTACTGTCGGCGGCAGAAGTCGTGTCGCCTCACCTGTTTCACCGAGACAGGCAGTGTTCATGGACTCGAAGAATACGCACGTTTTTTGCACTTAATAATCTCGAGTCTATGAACATCGCGTGGCTCGGTAAAGCAAGTGAGGCGACAGGACTTGCCGCTGACTGCACAGTACTGTACACTCGTGATACATAATTTCTGACCAGAGTGTGAGGAACAGAAAGCTTCGAATCGTCTGGTATTGTTCATTTCCCCACCCAGTACACCTATAGAGGCCGAGTTCGAATGCAGGGCATGTAAAGTACTGGTCTAATGTACTGCAACACCTTCCAATGAGATGGCTTCGAAAAATGATCCGAAACTATAGCTGCTGGTGTGTGCAATTTTGGTTCATAAAATTAATTCAAATAGCTCGCTTTTATTCACCAGGTTGCAGTACATTAGACCATGACTTTACGTTCGTCTCTGCATGGTCAGGTAGGCCTATTACGTATCACGCGTGTTCAGTCACCGACAAAAGCGACGCACCTCGCCTTGAGGTACTTACACTCGGATAACATATATAGTCTCTAGCCCACCAGAGTCGTAGTCCGAAATCTGAAGTAGGCGGTTTCTGGTTGACCAAACCATCAGGTAGCCACACACACATCTCGAACCAATACTATCGTCCAGAAACCGCCTGCTTCAGAACTCGGCTACTCAGGTGGGCTAGGGACTATGGTATCCGAGTGTACACTGAACCAAAAACACAAACTTTTATTTCCATACTATAATATTTGTTATATAATTAATTTAAACCCAACTCTGCCTCCTCTCACCCACTGCCTTCCTCCTTCTCTCACATTGAAGCAGTGACTGTGGATTTCGTAAAGGTCAAGGAGAGTCCCGTCGCTATTGTCGCCGACTGTACACTCACAATCCAAATTTTGTATCCGGGTCCTGTATTTTGTTTCATATTAGCTTGAGCTCGCTTAATACTCAATCAGGCTATCTGAAGCAAGCCTGGATACATATTTTGGATGGCGAGTGTACAGCCACAATCAAATATCCACCGACACTTTCCTTCCGTAGTACAGCTGTACCGTAATTAGACTATCTTGGTAATACTGAACAACACATATGTATGATTTTGCAGCACCTCATGATAAAAATTGAGAGAATTGAGTTGATGTAAGGTGTTTTTGTATTATTTTATTTTAATATGATAGCCTACTGATTGTATTAAATATCTTGGTGATAAAGAAATCACGTGTATGAATTTGCTAACCCCTGTCTGAAGTTGATTAATCATCCCAGTCAAGGTATCTGTGTTAAGTGAATTTCTTGTTTTTGTTTTTGATAGATTTATTTGAGAGAAGACTCGCTCTACTGTGGCACTTGAATGTGGTAAACATAACAGTTTCATGACGAAATTTCCTACCAATGGAAACAATGGTGTGCCATCACCTTTCTTCAAATATTTTACTTATATCCAAAATTTCCAAATACACATACTGGTGTCGCTCTTCACATTCAATTCTGCGTTTCGAAGCAAACGCCACTCATAACCAATGGTGTTTAATTCATTCTCAGCCACACTCTCCATATAAAAATCAAAACATACACTGGACTGGTGAAATTACCCTGAAATTTTGCCCATTTCGGAACTTCTACCC
The DNA here is from genome assembly GCA_034508575.1 of Petrolisthes manimaculis. Classification (NCBI taxonomy): domain Eukaryota; kingdom Metazoa; phylum Arthropoda; class Malacostraca; order Decapoda; family Porcellanidae; genus Petrolisthes; species Petrolisthes manimaculis. Next base: position 201,111 of record JAWZYT010000433.1, on the reverse strand, counting down.
TGTTACCCTGCTGGCGCTCAGATTACCCTAAAACAGGGTAATTACCCTGCACCTGGCAGCACTGGACTACCGGGACCTAACTATAAGAGGTAACAACTGTTAATCTGTTATGCCGCATTTGCAGAAGAAATGGTATATAGAATTTTTTTTTGTAATAGTGAAATATAAACACTGGTAATAGTAACATTTTTGAAATAGAGTTGTGGCAACTTGTTGCAACATATGACATATTTGTAAAAATATTCCAACAAGTCACATTATACTTACCGTACAGTACATAACTTCTGACGTCACATTATAGCCTATTCATTTAAACGAAGGTCACATTATACGTACAGTATACAGTAGGTGTACTAACATAACTTCTGACGTCACATCAAAAATTACTTCTTCCCTTCAAGTTGAGTTTTAATTATGAACTTATGGCGGGAATACTTTCGCAGTTCAAAGTTTGGCTGCAAGTCATTAATTAACTTTATTGTTTTATCTGAGGTTTCAACAGCCGTAGATTTAGAATTTGTACAGTTATGTTTGGTATAATGACAATCAATGCCGAGTTGCTTTGGTGAGTCTTGTAATAAATTAATATTGTAAACATGATCAATCAAATATTATCGATGATGTTCTATATTTTTTGAGGCGGTTCAGTCATGTGAAGTAGACTCTAATGTGACGCGTATGGGGAGCGAGAGGTTGGATAAGAAAGTGTACGAGGTAACGAGAGTGAGGTGGAAGGGTGGAGATTAGCAGGGTTTCTCTCGACCGTGGAGTTGAGAAGTATATCCGTGAGAGTGGCGTTGGAGGGGATCGAGGAGGGACGCCATACGCCAGTTGACGGGGGACAGATCGAGGTGCGTGGAGTAGAGGCCATTCATTTGTGGCCACCCCCTTTGAGGGGGTCTGTCAATAAATAGATACTGTACTGTAGATAGGCAACAATTAAACGGCCCAGCGATAAAGTTCCCAGCGAGCGATCGAGGTCAGTGCAGATGTGGACACGTATTGTACACTTGTAAAGTCAGCTGACAAAAACTTAATACAAAATATATACAGTATATACTATTATGTATGCAGTGCAGTCGTTCGACCAGCATATATATATATATATATATATATGACGATCGAATTTAAATTGGAAGAATATATATATATATATATTCTTCCAATTTAAATTCGATCGTCATAACCCAGACGTGTGATTATTAATGAATTATTTTCAGTTGTACCGCTGGGGCATTGTATTGTGACCTGTGCCTGCATGTTGTCGATAACATTTTTATAAACCTGAGGAAGTCACCAAACTCAGGAATCGTAACCCAACAATATAATTATGAAAGTAAAAAGCCTTATTAGCCTAAGCCAGTTTCATTTGCAAAAGTAACGGAGTAACAAACTGTCTAATCCTATCTCGGATCGATGCCAATACCTGGATATTCAGGACACACATGTACCGGTCCTATTAATACACTGAACGTATTATTATGTACTACAATACAGTTACAATGAACACTTTACCTCTAAATCTTGACGATGGTAAGTCAGAGCGCGAACCCACACAGGCGATCACTCCCTGCCCAAGCCAACAACCTCCCTCACTGCCTGTCAGTGCCCTACTGACAGACTGAAATGCTCGTCAGACCGACTCAGTCGTCAGTCGTGGTCGTGGTGCCGGTGGTGGTGGTACGAGGCAAGGTTTAACCATTCTGAAATGTTCAATATCCCAAGACTAGCGCCCCCAAAATCCCAAGATTGGACAAAATATCCCAAGATTAACTAAAATGATAATCCTCACCTGAAATTTGAAGTTTTATAGAACAAATATAGGCAGAGGAGTGGAGGAGTATTACTACCACTCCCTCCTGGCTCTTCAGAATCGCTCATTTTAACTTTAATACTGGGAATAGTATGACGCTAATCACTTTTTGTAGGGATCAACTCGATCCTGTTAAAGTTCAAGCAAGACTCAGAATCCGTTCCATGAATGTCTAGAAATCCCAAGATTTACAAAACTATCCCAAGGCTAAGCCCATAGTTCCAAGATCTTGGGATAAATCACAAGGAGTGGCATCACTGGTGGGGATGAAGACCTAACCCGAGAATCACATTTGTCGGTAACATCTGGCAAAATTGTACCGTTGGAAGTTGCCAGATTGTGTAAATAACATATGTACAAAACTTCGTGGATGTATAATGAACATAGTTGTGCTTTAATATATCAGTTAAGTATGAACTTACCTACTCATATTTCCAATTACGGTTATCGTTAAGTATATTGTATATATACATCGTGATAATAAAAAAAGAGTAATATTAAAGTTGACAATATCATCACCAGTGTCAGACGTATGAGATTCCTTCTATTCCGACTAAAATACAATATATACCACAGTTTTACAAAACTATGATTATGAAATTTTTCATTGTAAAAGTGATAAATCTTCTTGAATACTTGGGATTAAATATAAAATATGAGTATGTATGAATGTTCTATTGTGACCATAATAAATTTAATGTCAAAGTATTTAACATTTTCTATAATGCAAACTGACATTTAAAGGAGTAACTATTAAATATTGACAACACGAAAGGTTTACTGCTCGTGTCTGCAGTATACTGTACTACACATGGACGAGTAGAACAAGCTTCCAAAAGATATAACAAGTTAAAAAAAAAACATTAAATGGTTTTATAAACAGGGTAGACAGATATAAATATGAACTGACAGAGGTTTTATTTGAGGATGAAAGAAGACCGCCCTATAGGTCTAGAAGAACTTGTAGGGAGAGAAAGGTAATAGAAAGGTGGGTCAACCAGCAAGAAGGGAATAGAAGGAAATAGTATTATTATCTTGTATAGTAGCCTACGTATTGGTTAGTTTATTGTACCTAGCATAATATAAGCCAAATTTTTAGTGAAACTGGCTTAGAGCGAATGCCTCAACAAAAGGTAAATACTGTATACAAAAATATATACAAAAGGTAAATATAAAAAAGGTAATTATAAAAAAAAAGGTAAGGGTGATGGAGGTGTGGGTGATGGTAAGGGTAATGGAGAGGGTGATGGTAAGGGTGATAGTCGAGGTGTGAGGGTGATGATATAAGGGTGGTGGAGGTGTGAGGGTGATGATATAAGGGTGGTGGAGGTGTGAGGGATGATAAGGGTGATGGAGGAGTGAGAGCGATGATATAAAGGTGATGGAGGTGTGAGGGATGGTAAGGGTGGTGGAAGTGTGAGGGTGATGATATAAGGGTGATGGAGGTGTGAAGGATGATAAGGGTGGTGGAGGTTGTGGTGTTGGAAGAGGTGTTTGTGTAGTGTTTCATGGATGCTAATGTTATAGTACATGATAAGTGGGTCCAGTTCTTACAAGAGGTGCATTGAAATGAACCCTTTGTCTGCCTACTTGATGTGATGGCTTTAGAGCATGTTGGAACTTGGACATTTGCATTTATTTGTGGGTCCAGGAGTGCTTTCAATGTCTCCGGCTAGAATGAGAAGCCAAGAAATGACAGTGGTCGCTGCGGGGGGGGGGGGGGGGGCTGCCAAGTGTATCCTACTGCCGACTGAGGTGAGTGTCTGCTCGGCCACTACAACATCTTCTCAGCCAACAAGGTTGCTATCCTTGCTCTTGTAGCTGCATGGATACCTACTTACTGCTATATTCTGGCAAATCTAAACTGCTGGCGAGTATGACATTTCCTGCTATTGGTTCCCTGTTGTCACCTCTCCAACTGTCCACACCTTGGACCCCACTTACTGTACGGTACCACACCTGTTTTATACCTACACCCCCCCCCCCCCCCACCATCAATATATTTCACTATATGAAAATACCACCGTATAGGGGGTATGGCTAGCATTGGTGATGTGGACAATACTTTAAGGGTTTTGGCGCCCCTTCGGTCTCAGCCACTAGCTTTCAGTTCTTCAACTGTCCTTCGTTTCATTTTATTTCTATCCTGCTTGCTGTCCCACCTCTCTATCACCTTTCTCTGGCCCTATATGACCTCGCTGTTGTGGCGCCTAATATCAATCAATCAATCAATCTATGAAAGAACTGATTTACCTTGGCTTGAATATGTCAGTGCGTGGGATGATTTGGAGAATATTCCAAGGTGATGAATTTGGGTTTGCCCAGTGGGTAAACCAGCTGTTTTCTTGACCTGGTGTGTATATTAGTCACTTGTCATCATGGAGGTATTAAATATCCCCATGACTGTCACTGTAGGACCTTGACCACCACTAGCAACACAGGTTACACAGCCAAGGCGTCAATTGTTGTAAATAATTATTTGTTAGTAACATAGTACTGCATTAATATCAGTGACCTGCAGGTTATACCCTCCTTCTCCCCTCCATCTCTCTCATTCAGGAGGATACCCAACTGGAGCAGCCAAGTGAACGGCTGGAAGAAAGTGGAGAAGTGCTCTCCTATGCTACAGTAGCTTGCATCATAAACTATTTCACTTTCTTCCTCTTTTGTTACCATTATCTGAGTTTCTCTCTATCTTTCTTCCTCTCACTGTCTTAGACCATTTTCTAATCTCTGGTCCCTATAGGCGCCTGTCAAGTTGTCAACTGCTGTGTCGGTTCGTTAATCCATTCACACATTATATACATGGTATGACGAGGGAGAATAATAGTGAATGAATAGAAGGTTTATTGTTGTAAAGGCATACACACAACAAAGGAGAAGTATAGTAATGTACTGTACAAAGGTGTTTAATATATATATATATATATATATATATATATATATATATATATATATATATATATATATATATATATATATATATATATATATATATATATATAAGTGCTCAAAACTAGTAGTATATATATTCACTGTAAATGGGAAAAGAAGGAAATAGAAAGAAATATATAAGAAATAGAAGAAAGGGAGAGACGAAGGAAAATAAAGGGAATAAAGACGAAGGAAATATAAGAAAAGGAAAATATAAGAAATAGAATGAAGAAAGGGAGAGATGAATGAAATAGAATGAAGAAAGGGAGAGATGAATGAAATAGAAGGAAATAGAAGGAAAGGAATACATAAGAAATAGAAGAAAGGGAGAGATGAAGGAAATAGAAGGAAATAGAAGGAAAGGAATATATAATAGGAAATAGAAGAAAGGGAGAGCCGAAGGAAAATAAAGGAAATTAATATATTATAGGAATTAGAAGAAAGGGAAAGACGAAGGAAAATAAATCCCAGAATCCAGCTTACCACCACACCCCCATAAGGCTACACATATATATATCCACGAATATAACACGTTTGAAACAGGAAATCTTATTATATATGTCACAAAGGGCATTCTCATGTGACGTGTACTGTACTAGAGAGGGTAAGCGGATGTGAGGACGATAAATACAGTGTAAGCTGAAACGATTGACTAAAGGGCAAATGCTTTTCTTAGAATCTCCAGAGTTATCAACGCAGCTTCCTGTGTAGTGTGCATGTATGTATGTACTGTACAGTCGGCGGCAAAAGTCTTGTCACCTCACTTGCTTCACCGAGGTACGCAATGTTCATAGACTCGAAATTATTAGGTGTAGAAAACGTGCGTATTTCTCGAGTCCATGAACACTACCTGTCTCGGTGAAGCAGGTAAGGCGACACGACTTCTGCCGCCGACTGTACACTACAGTTGGCCACAAGAATTCATACAGTACACAGACTGCCTATATGGAAAGAGAGGTTATTTATACTGGAAGTACTGCAATGATGAATGGTCTACCAAGTGAGTTGAAGTGACTATAAGGTGATTATAAAACAACAATCCTAATAGTAACGCGCTTTATATTGCAGTTACGTATACGCGGTCTATTATTTTTTTTTTTTTAATACTGTACCTCAACCTCGGGACTGTAGGTTGTCAGTGACTCTTGCGAGGCCCCGAGATTATTGGGTGTCGCACTCGATAAGATAGTGGAGCTTCGTGGTGATGTTGAAACCGTAGCTTCTAGCTGTTGTATCCCAGTAGATGACCACATTTTATTTATACACGTCACTATAAGTTTCCCAAGCCCCTATGTCCCTGTTCACCTATGAGCTGTAAGTAGTAGGTACCCGGCTGTAAAAACAAGGATAGCAGCAACCTTGTATGCTGGGGGAAGATATGTTGATGTAACAAGACTGCCTTAATTAATGACCAACACGAGTTGATAGGCATAAAGACATAAAATCTTCTTCTTCACTATAAGGTCCTATAGGTTGTAAAGTTGTAAACCTTCGAAAACAACAACAGCGTGTGTATGAATTCTTGTGGCCAACTGTATGTATTGTACACTCGTGATACGTAATTTCTGACCAGGCTGGTGCCGCTAAGATCCCCTCGCACTGACCGCTATCGCCACAGTGCTATTCCCACTTTGGTGCGAAAAATAAACACCTACCGGACTATATAAAAAAAAATAGACTAGTATGTCTCCAAGTTGTAGCCGATAGATCATAGAATTAATATTAATGTAATCTTCCCCTCTGTAAATTTTCAGTCTCTGACTGCTATGTAAATAAACCGTTAATTATTATTATTTTATTATTATTAAGTTTAAACACACACACACACCTCCAAGTTTAAACACACACACACATTTCCAAGTTTAAATGCATCCACATCTCTACGTTTAAACACACACACACACACATACAAACTTCCCACATTATTCTAGTCAAATTTGACCTCCTTATCGAAGAAGGTGGAAGAACTAAATAGAGTTGACTGTGAAAACCAATGTTGCTGCTGTTGTGTGTATGTGTGTGCATGACAGAAGCAGGACAAGTTGTACCCAAACTGTGCCATATATAGAAAACGTCATACCCTCGAAACCCTTCCACCAACTTATAATAATAATTAGAGGAAAATTATAAACGTGGTGGTGGTGGTGAGTTTATCCTTCTTGTTTACTCTGTACAAATACCGACCCCAACACCTGATTGTGGTTATCTCATGCAGAGGGAATTGAGGTTCCTTGGGTCAGAAGAGTAAACATACCTCCCTGTCACCCGAGACTCCCTGCCTGCCTCCATTATCTACTGCCTAATTTTACCACCCACCACGTGCACCATCTCTCTCTCTCACACACACTTCCAAATTTAAACACACACACACACACACACTTCCAAGTTTAACCCCCCCCCCCCCCACACACACACTTCCAAATTTAAACACACACACCTCCAAATATAAACACACACACACACCTCCAAATTTAAACACACACACACATCAACTAAATTCGTGATACCGTAACTGATATGTGACGACTTCAATGAAATCTACACTAAAACGTTTGAAAACGAATCGACACTGAAGTGGGAGAAGAGGAATGAATATATTTCAAATGTTTATTATACTCCCCGAGCTATTTTCTATATCACCTTCCATCTTTCCTTCCTTCATTTATCTTAATCCTTGCTATTTCAAGTTCCATCATTTCATTCTTTCATTCCTCTTAATCCTTTCTATTTCACCTTCCATCTTTCCCTTCTCATTTCATTCCTTCATTCCTCTTAATTCTTCCATCTTTCCCTTCTCATTTTCTTCCTTCATTCCTCTTAATCATTTCTATTTCACCTATTTCATTTTCCTTCCATTTAATTATATCTACCCTTTCCTTTCTATTTCATCTTTCCCTTCTCCCATATATACTCAACCTCTCTACTTCCTTATGTTATGGGAGGTACAGCTACAATCAACAAATAACCAGCGACAATCACTATCATATCAAAATATAATCACACAACACCTTATGTCAACTCAACCCCCTTAATTATTATTATCATTATTAAGAGAGAGAGAGAGAGAGAGAGAGAGAGAGAGAGGTGTCACATCTACATTTAGGGGCCCCGAGAGGGTGGAAAGGGAACTATGGCCGCGACTGTACACTCGAGCTTGTAAATTCGCGACCACATATCCCCAAATGTAAATGTCATCATCTGAGCTGGTAACACTGTGTGGGGAAGGTGTCATTCAAGGATAATAAACTATAGTCTATTATCCTTGGTGTCAGTGATGAAGGTGGAATATTGTATCATGTCCCTCTACTATGTTCCACCTACTCTGATTCCTCACCAAATTAATGTTACTACTGTACCAGCTCAAATGGCATAAACATCTAAATATATGTATACACCCGAGCTCGTAAATTCGTGAGCACGTACTTTATGTGTTGGTAAATCCGATACAACTTAATTATTCCTCGTCCAAACTATTCCACCTAACAGAACACCATTATTATTATTATTGTTAATATTTTTGTATATACTTTGGAGGAATTAAGGCACTCAAATGTACAGTCACGAGTATTAATAAATATCCAGGTGTGCTTCGAATACCTATATAGAGAGACAGTAAATAAATGCACAATATATACGATCTCCATTGGAATGACTTTAATCAATTGTTAACTAGTGAATTGGACTGATCAATTAAAGCTTCAACCAAAACTGTATACTTATTAGTGGTCGTGACTGTACATACCAAAAGGAGGGATATATATGTAATTATAATATATCTGTGGAAGGTCTTTGACTCCTCCAAACTATGCAACGAAACACAGATCTCCAACTACAAGTATACCATTAATATAAAGGAGGAGTTAGTTTGGTGTTGGTAATTCTGGAGCAACTGCAAATGAATCCTCCAATTAAACTATTATTCCAAGCAACAGAACACGTACATACATTATTTTTGCTCTTCTAGTCCTGTTTCCTGTAAGCATACTTTGGAGGAATCAAGGCACTCCAATGTACACTTCAACACATGAGTGGGTGGTACAGCCCAGTTAGTTGAAAGATACTTGTCCCATTTGAGTAACCAGTGTCTATTATCAGGTACTTGCTTTTTATTACCATCCTCAATACTGACTACTGCCCCTGATGTCTCCTATTTAGCACTAAATAAGGAACTTCATATTGGGAGAAATTGACCATCTTTCACTTGTGTCCAATTGTACCAAAAAAAAAGAACTACCAACCACCTTACTAGGACGTCTGATTCCTGGCACAGTTAGGAGGAATCAGAGACTTTCCAATTTACCAACAAAATTAAGGATATAACGTGGGCAGAAAATTTAATAAGAGACTCTTTCAATACAGGCATGATGAAAATTGAACACCTGCCGAACCTTACAAAATTGGGACCTATACTGTAGATGTATGTATGTATGTATGTACAGTCACGAGCCTATATAACTAACAAGTATTATAGCTTTGATTGAAGCTTTGAACAGTCCAATTATTCACCAACGAACCAATTCAAATGGAGATCTAATATTGTACAGTTGGCAGCATAAGTTCGCTTCATTTCCACCTGTGTATGTATTACAATTTTAATACAGAGATGACAGATATAGTTCTTATATGGTAAATTACGCATGTTGTTGGAATAGAAACTGGTTCAGAATGCACCTATCTGGTCACATGCAATATTAAGTACACGAGATGGACGCGAATTTATGCTGCCGACTGTACAATTATTTACTGTCTCTATATATATTCGAAACACACCTGTTGAATATCTATTAGTGTTCCACGTGACTGTATGTATGTAACTGCTCTCAAATCTATATAGAATACTCCTATGAAATACTATAATATTTACGTTTACTACTCAATATGTTAATTTAGTAACCCTTTATGTATATTTTATCATAATAATAATTCACAGCCCGAAATAATAATCGTACAAACATGCTATAAAACGTACCGTCGTAGACAATAATAATAATAATAATCCACATTAAAAATTGGGGTAATTCATGAAAACCTTTTACAGCTTCCCTCTTGAGAAATTTTCCAACAGAAACGTTAATTAAGTACCATATTCTGATTAACTACAACCAGACGTACGATGTATCAGTAATTATCGCGGGGAAGATTTAACAAAATACATCATAACTCGGCCATCACTCCGTTAACCAACTTCCAAACAGTGTTGGCCGAGTTAGATGTATTTTGTAAAATCTGCGGGAGTAGAACATGTCCCCCTACTCCCGCACCCTAAAAAACCCATGCACCCCCTTAAAACCTACCCAAACCTGTCACCCTATTACCTCACCCCTTTTAATAATACCATGAGTCCATGATCGTGTCAGTGGCAACGTCGTACAGTCCAAGAAATTCCAAAGGCGACAAGCTCTTCCAGATTAATATTTCATCACTTTTCACGTAAAGTACCTTCAGAAAGTAGAAAGTGCAAGTAAACTATGAGTGTATAATATTATGTCCTTTTCTGGTTACCACTCAAAAATTTCATTCAGTCACGTTCCACTTTTCATTGATAAGAAAACTAAGATTTATTACATAGAACTGAAAGATTTTGCCATAAACACTCATATTTTTCTTGCACTTTCTACTTGCTCAACTGTACTGTACGTACTGTAGTTAGTGGGTGAAGGGATGGATGAGTTAATTGATAATGGGATGAACTTGGATTGGAGCTCAGTGAATGGGATTGGAACAAAACAGTGTTATGTTTGTAATGGGTTAAGCAACAGCAAGGGCAAATTATCCACTAGCTGAGCATGGACAAATTAAGAACAGATCAAATAGTCCATATCCAAATACTGTAATGAGGATATACAATTTAAGCCTTATGAACGTGGGTAGGTCATAAGGTAGGGGGATTATAAAGGATGGTAGGTCATTCCATAATATAGCAGTTTAGATTTAAAAAAACATAAATTTACATGACTCGTTAGCTACTTATATTGTTAGGCCAACATTGTGAAGGTGGTTTGTAAGTTCTATGGAGCAGTGGAAGTGGAAATAAAAGTAAATATAGAAGGCAGCATTATGGCAGCGAGATCAGCCAAGCCAATCATTCAGCCCATAGAGGCATTGAAATGTGTGGGGACAGGGACACACCCTTGTCGAATTCCAGTAGGAAGGGAAAAAATAAATCAGAATCCTACCACCATCTTAGGAGAACTGACTGTGTATGAATTTGAAACTATGAAATTGGTTATGTTGTTGATGGGAAATATTGACTTTACAACGGCACCTTATAAACTTATATATATATATTTTTTATCTTAATCTATTTCCCTTTTTACTTTACAATTTTCTATTCCCAAAAATGCTTGTTACAATTTCAAAGGTTGATGGGAAATATTGCCTTTACAACGGCACCTTATATCTTAATCTTTAGTTTGCACCTCATACACCAATATATATATTTGTTTTTATCTTGATCTTGTTTTTTTTTTTTTTTTTTTTTTTCTATTTCCAAAAGTGCCTGTTACAATTTCAATAGTGCACGTTTCATAATAACATCTTAAAGTACAGACGTACGATGTATCAGTAATTATCGCGGGGAAGATTTAACAAAATACATCATAACTCGGCCATCACTCCGTTAACCAACTTCCAAATTAAATCCGCCAGCGGATTTAACAGGGGAACAGTGTTGGCCGAGTTAGATGTATTTTGTAAAATCTGCGGGAGTAAAACATGTCCCCCTACTCCCGCACCCTAAAAAACCCATGCACCCCCTTAAAACCTACCCAAACCTGTCACCCTATTACCTCACCCCTTTTAATAATACCATGAGTCCATGATCGTGTCAGTGGCAACGTCGTACAGTCCAAGAAATTCCAAAGGCGACAAGCTCTTCCAGATTAATATTTCATCACTTTTCACGTAAAGTACCTTCAGAAAGTAGAAAGTGCAAGTAAACTATGAGTGTATAATATTATGTCCTTTTCTGGTTACCACTCAAAAATTTCATTCAGTCACGTTCCACTTTTCATTGATAAGAAAACTAAGATTTATTACATAGAACTGAAAGATTTTGCCATAAACACTCATATTTTTCTTGCACTTTCTACTTGCTCAACTGTACTGTACGTACTGTAGTTAGTGGGTGAAGGGATGGATGAGTTAATTGATAATGGGATGAACTTGGATTGGAGCTCAGTGAATGGGATTGGAACAAAACAGTGTTATGTTTGTAATGGGTTAAGCAACAGCAAGGGCAAATTATCCACTAGCTGAGCATGGACAAATTAAGAACAGATCAAATAGTCCATATCCAAATACTGTAATGAGGATATACAATTTAAGCCTTATGAACGTGGGTAGGTCATAAGGTAGGGGGATTATAAAGGATGGTAGGTCATTCCATAATATAGCAGTTTAGATTTAAAAAAACATAAATTTACATGACTCGTTAGCTACTTATATTGTTAGGCCAACATTGTGAAGGTGGTTTGTAAGTTCTATGGAGCAGTGGAAGTGGAAATAAAAGTAAATATAGAAGGCAGCATTATGGCAGCGAGATCAGCCAAGCCAATCATTCAGCCCATAGAGGCATTGAAATGTGTGGGGACAGGGACACACCCTTGTCGAATTCCAGTAGGAAGGGAAAAAATAAATCAGAATCCTACCACCATCTTAGGAGAACTGACTGTGTATGAATTTGAAACTATGAAATTGGTTATGTTGTTGATGGGAAATATTGACTTTACAACGGCACCTTATAAACTTATATATATATATTTTTTATCTTAATCTATTTCCCTTTTTACTTTACAATTTTCTATTCCCAAAAATGCTTGTTACAATTTCAAAGGTTGATGGGAAATATTGCCTTTACAACGGCACCTTATATCTTAATCTTTAGTTTGCACCTCATACACCAATATATATATTTGTTTTTATCTTGATCTTGTTTTTTTTTTTTTTTTTTTTTTCTATTTCCAAAAGTGCCTGTTACAATTTCAATAGTGCACGTTTCATAATAACATCTTAAAGTACAGACGTACGATGTATCAGTAATTATCGCGGGGAAGATTTAACAAAATACATCATAACTCGGCCATCACTCCGTTAACCAACTTCCAAATTAAATCCGCTGGCGTTCACACGCAATCCTTCAGTTAGTTACCCCGGGAACCGGGGTAACTAACTGAAGGATTGCGTGTGATCGCCAGCGGATTTAACAGGGGAACAGTGTTGGCCGAGTTAGATGTATTTTGTAAAATCTGCGGGAGTAGAACATGTCCCCCTACTCCCGCACCCTAAAAAACCCATGCACCCCCTTAAAACCTACCCAAACCTTATACCCAAACACCCACACTCGTATTATCTAATTTACTACAATCAACTACACATACACACACCCACACACACACGAATAATCAAATTTACTACAATCAGCTACACCCACACCCACACACACACTTATAATCTAATTTACTACAATCAGCTACACACACACATGTATAATCTAATTACTACAATCAGCTACACACACACACACACACTTATAATCTAATTTACTACAATCAGCTACACACACACACGAATAATCTAATTTATTACAATCAACTACACACACACACACACACACAGACACGAATAATCTAATTTACTACAAGCAGCTACACACTAGTGATTCAAAACAATAATACCATACGAGAACGTGAAAACATATTAGTGTGAGCTATCCATATATGTATTGAAACTTATGTCCATGACTGTATATGTGTATGCTCAAAATCATATGACACAATTAAGTAGGCTACAAGGATATAAATATTTTTTTCGGTTATCACTGATATATATATGTTGTCCGATTAAGATAACGATAACGATAAGACTGACGTTTCACATTAGTAGGATATCTATTATGTCATCATACAAATTCCAGTCAGATAAAGTCAGTCCGTAATAAAAATCATTATCTAATCGTACCAAACAACAATCGAAAAACACAGTGTTGACTCATTTAAAGTGACACTGAAATATGTAAAAGGGGTAAGAAATTGAAATGAAGAGAGAGAAAGAAGACTGTCTTTAATTGGAGGCAGAAGGTGATTAAATATAGAGACGACAGCTATTAGGGACAGCAATTATAGCAGAGAAGGAGAGGAGGCCACAGGACAGTTAGAGAGCCATTGTACTACATGCATAGGAAAAGGAGACAGAGTAAACGAACAACAAACACGAAGGAAAAATCAGGCAAAGGTGGAACAGCTGCTGCATACAGAGGAGTTAGAGGAGTTACATTTAATGGTTCTGCCAGCAGGTCGATGGAAAGGCGCGTCCAAATCCATAATAATAATAAAAATATAGCTCACATCGGAAAGGGAGGACAAGTAATTTGAGAAAAAATAAATAAAAATAGATTGTCTCGTGTCCTAACTTGGAACACACACGAACATAACACACAACAATCATAAACAAAAAAAATACATATATGTACTGTAAAAATTGAAATTCATATAAGCATAAAAATCCACATTCAGTAATATATATACATAATCCCGTTATGTGTGTGTGTTATATCAAGTGAATCTGAAAGTGCTGATCTAAGAATACAATACAGTGTTTACATACATAATAGCGAATAAAAATAACAAAGCACGTTAATATACACAGTAATTTATTAGGCTATACAGTAGATCATATGCCACGACACACATTAATTCTTAAACATTATATATTTCAAGCGCGGCACACATTCACAAAATTAACACTGACGAAAAAGCAGATGGAAACAAAGATATACCTACTTATACAGCTCTCCAAAACAGAGTAATAGATCAATGGAAATCAAAACAAAAAGAAGTGGTGTGTACCGAAAACATACATAACTTTAAGGAAAAATATGATAATTGAGTTTAAAACAAAATAACATTAAAAGCTTGACTCAATCCTGTAAATATACAAATAGTTAAGAACATGAACAAAAAAATAAAGTAAGCCTACTGTTCCAAACCTACTGGTATTTATTAATTCATTGATATAAGTGGCCGCAACAGCGAAGTCATATGGCGCCTGAGGAAGAAGGAGATTAATCGAGAGGTGGGACAGTTTGCACCAAAGGTAAAAGATGAAAAAAAAAAGGGAAAGTTGGAGAAGTGACAGACCTAACCAGAGAATCCTACTGGACCTAACGTTCCTGTGGAGTAGAAGACTGAAGATGGTGGTGAAAGTATAAAGGTAAGATGAGTCACATAATATATATTATCTGTGTGTGGCCTCTCACCCATGACGCAGCTAGAAAGGTCAAACTGCATGGAACGTTTCATGTACAGTTGGCCACACATGAAGCTGGTTTGGCTCGTTACTTGTGAGGTAGCTACAAAAGAAAGAAAAGTGAAAAAATATGTAGTTTGTTGACAGGCAGACAGTAAAATATTATTACTGTCTGCTTGTCAACAAACTGTTATAACTTTTGCTCACTTTCCTTCCTGTTGTAGGTATCTCAGAAGTAGCGATCGAGACGTACAGCTCCGGAAAGATCAATGGACAGGTGGAGGGGGGAGGGGAGAAATATGGGCGGAGTTATATAGGGGGGGTAATGTGGGAATCTTTACCACGTAGCGTTA
This sequence comes from Petrolisthes manimaculis, assembly GCA_034508575.1. Lineage (NCBI taxonomy): Eukaryota > Metazoa > Arthropoda > Malacostraca > Decapoda > Porcellanidae > Petrolisthes > Petrolisthes manimaculis. The sequence continues at coordinate 185,766 of JAWZYT010000433.1, read as the reverse complement.
CCAATGTTGAGCCCTCCAAAAATTTGAATCCAGAACCACTTGTGATCATGGATGTGAACCACTCACTTGAAGGTGGTAGGAGAGGAGGGGTTGGGTTGGGGAGAGGGGGTAAAGTTCACCAGTGATCGAGATGGAGAGAATTATTGGATCAAGTAGTTAAAGATTATAAAGTTATAAACGAACAAAGCCGACTGTCGCCTTTATTATGTTTTCGTCTGTAATCTAAATTCAACTCTGATGCTACATTCCATGGTATATTCTTTATTATTTTAAATTAATCCAGATTTAACTAATACAATTAACACGACACCAGTTTTTGATGACTAAAATAATATATCAAGTCATACACCACCTACTCAGTGTTGAAATAAATTTCAAGTAGCCTAAATCCTTTATCGTTACCCTGTATCATTCACGACATTTTCTAAGAAACGTTTATTGTGTAACTGGTTACCAAAGGATAATAGTTATAGTGTAAGATGTTAATTATCCAATAACTACTTCATCTGTTCTTCCTCACCCCGTCCTCTCCCTCCATCCCACCATTCATTACTCTCCATCTTACCACCACCACCATTATTCTGTGTGTTGCTGCATAATCTGTTAATGCGAAAACAAGACCACAATAGAAATAAAAGTGATATTTGGTATGCAAATACAATCCGATATATATGACGAATATATTTATTACCGTTATTTATTTATCTGAGGTCAACATCTAGGCCAGCCATTCAGACGCCAGTGTTAGTGAACGAATCACAAAATTTAGAGGATATTGTGTCATCTGTAATGTTATTACTAATTAAAACAGGGAAACTTGAAATCAGACATTTATTGGTTATTATTTACATGAGTTTGTCAGTTTGTGAAAGCTCCACAAGTCCTCGTCACGAAGCATTCAAAGTTGGTTATGTTGTTGATGGGAAATATTGACTTTACAACGGCACCTTATAAACTTGTATTATATATTTTTTATCTTAATCTATTTCCCTTTTTACTTTATAATTTTCTATTCCCAAAAATGCTTGTTACAATTTCAATGGTTGATGGGAAATATTGCCTTTACAACGGCACCTTATATCTTAATCTTTATTTTGTACCTCATACACCAATATATATATTTGTTTTTATCTTGATCTTGTGGGTTTTTGCTATTATTTCTGCTAGAGAAATAATGCTCTTTCAGTCGGGCCCTTCTATATAATTTGAGACCGACTAAATATGGCGACTATTTCCCTTTTTTTTTTCTTTTTACAATTTTCTATTTCCAAAAGTGCCTGTTACAATTTCAATGGTGCACGTTTCATAATAACATCTTAAAGTACAGACGTACGATGTATCAGTAATTATCGCGGGGAAGATTTTACAAAATACATCTAACTCGGCCAACACTCCGTTCCCCAACTTCCATATTAAATCCGCTGGCGTTCACACGCAACCCTTCAGTTAGTTACCCCAGGAACCGGGGTAACTAACTGAAGGGTTGCGTGTGATCGCCAGCGGATTTAACAGGGGAACAGTGTTGGCCGAGTTAGATGTATTTTGTAAAATCTTCCCCGCGATAATTACTGATACATCGTACGTCTGTGTACTTTAAGTGTTTTATTTTTTATGTAGTCGAAGGTAATAGATATTTTTAAGCAATACATTTTTAACATATATCTATACCATTTATATGATATTTTATTGTTACAAAATATGTTATCACTTATACCAAAATGTTGTAACGTCCTACGTTTCGTTATGATTCTGTAAAATTACCCTACGCCCTACAGACAAGGATTTGAGGTCGAAATGCCCTACATATAGGGCGATTACCCTACGGTTGGCAACACTGATTCAAACCCATAATCCAACTGGGTCTGTAGGCACCACTCCCACTTTGCCCGGACCCTAATCCTTGCCAACACCGCATAATGGTCAGAGCACTGGAACATGCCTCTCACCACTCTTGCATCCAACACATCTTTTCTCAACCTTTCATCAACAGCTATGTAATCTATCAGACGCATCTGCCCACCCCTTTCATCTCTCCTCTTCCATGTGTACCTGTGGATCAGTTTGAGCTCGAAGCAGGTGTTAGCGAGGAACAACCCCGCCTCGGCACACAGATCCACCAGGCACTCACCATTCTCATTTATTCCATTCACACCACACATGCCTACTACATTTCCTCTTCTCTCATTCCCTACTTTCCCATTCATGTCTCCTATCATCACTATCCTCCTCTCACTCTCAAATTTCCTCAGGCAGTCAATCAAATCATTCCAAAACTCTCTCATTTTCTCCTTTCCTACTTTGGTCTGCGCATTTACCGGAGCATATGCGCAGACCCAAGCATACTTTACAATCCCAATCTTTCCAGTCATCCATACTATTCTTGTACCCTTCCTTCCATGCCCATCTATTCCTTTCCACACCCTCCCAGACACCAACAATGCACATCCTTCTTTTCCTCTCCCTTTACTCTTTTCATCCATAACTGTCCATGCTACGCCTCCTTCCATTCCTTGCCATAACACACTCTTCCCTCCATCCCCACTCTTCCAACCCCCATCCTTTCAAATGCGTCTCTGTTATTCCACATACATCTATCCTACTCCTCCTCGTACACTCTACTATCTCTCTCCTTTTCACTTCATTCGTCATTCCATTCACATTAATTCCAACTACTCTCAAGCATTCTTCCCCTCCCCTGTCCCCTACAGGACAGACCGGAGACCCCTCCCCGCCACTAGCCGCAGCCGTCCTCCCCCCCCCCATTGGGGGACCGCTGGTGGCTGGCAAGGCCAACGCAACGCTCATTCCCGGAGGGACACGGGCCATCAGCATTGTCAGAATTTAAAAAAACACCACAGCAATACATAAAATAAAAGAAAACTACAAATAACCACTTAAAATATATACAATACAAAAAATTTACAACAAAATTAAAACCTATATGTGGGGAACCTAAACTGTCCCCACACTGCCTCCCCCTTTAGCTTCACCTCCGAGTTACAATAAAATAAAACTAAAATTAGGGAGGTGTCACCCGAGGTTACCGCGTGGAGGCGGGGTGAGACTTACCTACCATTCCTGGGGAAGGGTAGGTCACCGAGGTGTTTTAAAAATTTCCCAATTTTTGATGGTAGCTTATGCCCAGTGGCTGCACCTCTTAACCTCATTGGTTACGTTATTGCCACTGCGCAAAGCTAATGTAATGTAAAGTAATGTAGCTTGGACATATGGCAAGACTAGGGACATTATATGAGAGGGAAGCCCTGAGTGTGATGGGTGAACAGGGTGTGAAGAGTAGGCATGCCTGAGGGAGAGGATCAGAGGAATATGAGTGGAAGAGGAGGGCTTAAATGAGCAAGAAACAGGATGAAATGGAGACTTTTTTCCCCCCATGACCACACCCTTGGAGGAATTCCCAGAGGAAGCAAATTAAGCCATTACATTATAGATAGAAAAATTGATAGTACTGTACATATGAAGCTTTCCTTGATTAAATTAAGACAGCCTATTACTTGTATTTTACTCATCTTGTGACCCTCATTGGAAATATGTATGGTACTTAAAGTTCTTCTCTATTTAACAAGTGCTGATATGAAGCCAGGGTATATGAGATATTATTGTACTGTCTATGACAAGATACTGTATATTCAATACTGTAGATAGCTTGCTATATAAACAATATTATTCATTGAGGCAGGTCCCAACTCTCAACCCATATAACAGGTGTGTGTTAAGGGAGTAGTACAGTGTTGGTAAATCTTGAGCAACTGATTCCTCCAAATAATTCCCAGCAACAGGGTACCATTATTCTTGTCCATTTGGTCCTGCTTCCTGATATACTTTGGAGGAAGCAAGGCACTCCAATTTAACAAAAGTATAGTATTATTCCCTTAGGTTTTGATATGAAGTATTAAAGAAAACTGCATATATATATTTTATTATATACTGTACTGTACTCCTGTAAACACTGGACTTGTCACATTTTAACAGGTCATTAACAAAGATCTCTGTTATGTTAAGTAAGTACAGTATCTCTACAAAACTCTATGGTTAACTATATACTGTACTCCACTTTACTTATACTGCTTACTGGATGACTACATACAGTACAAGGATATGTTTAATAAAATAGTAATACAATACATGGACAATACTGTACTGGAATTCAGGTTTTAAATATTCCTAAAACTGTCACACTTTACTACATACAGTACAGTACTACTATAGTACAGTACATAGAGATTTTTATTGTACATCATGATTACTGATATGTGTTACTGGTAGATCTACATACAGTATGTCAAAGTTTATGGACATCACATGTTGTAATAGGGTGTTATACTGTAATTATCTAATTACAATACAGTAAACTGGTAATACCAGTACCATACTCAACTCTGAACAATATCTAAATACAATACTGGATTGTTAGAATACAGTACTGTATAGAGAAATTATCACATACTTTCTGAAAATATCAGCATAATCATCATCAATACCCAATATCCTTGTTTTCAAGGGGTGGAATCAGAGCCAAAAAAGTGACAGAACTTCTTGCTTGAAATGGGGGTGTAAATGTGACCTATTTTACTCGATATTTTTGTCCCTCATTCTGTCTTGATTTTTCCATCTTTTGATGTAATAAATGAAGCATAACCCCTGGGTCTGGTCCCCACCCCTTGTAGAAGAGGAAATGTAGTATTGATGATGATTATGATGATGCTAACATTTTCAGAAAGTCAATGATAATTTTTCCCATATTATGTGTTGGCCAGAGTGTGATACTTTAGCAACATATAATGAATATGAAAAGGTAAGGAGTTACATTATTTAACAATGACAACTATACAAGTTAGGGTATTAGTAATGACTATTCACAATACTTTACCACTACACAGTAACTACCAAAGACAATGACTGACATGTCAAAATAAAGGAAATAATTAAACTATTGTACTATGCAAGCCTCATTACTGTACCTACAAAACTGGATGAGTGGAGCTTCACCTCTAGATATTTTAATCATCAAGCTGGGTGAGTGCTGCTGCTCCTCGACATACCCAGTGGTGTGTCTGGTGACGGGAAGGTAACATCAGGTCCAAGATGTAGTTTGAGGAGTGGCCTGTGGTGGAGAGAGTCCCACCACGCTCACTAGTCCGATACACAGGACACTCATACTTCATTTCATCCTCACCATCCCTGCTCATGTCACTGCCACCCGTTGCATCTGCATGAAGAGTGTCATTGCGAGTTATGGATAAATATTAAGTTATGTATTTATCCCATATCTCTTCATGTAAATACTGTATGCTGCTTTTACAGAAATTTCAACCAATACTGAGAAGATGAATCTATCTCAACTAACCAAACAGCAGCACACTACTTCCTTATCATGGCACCATGAATGTGGCTAAATCTCTTAACTATTACAGTACATTACCTGTACTGTATTGCTTCCTTAATCTGTATTCTGGTTAAGAATTGATGGTGTCAATTTGTGTAAACATTATCATTAAAGCAAACATATATTACGGTAAGTAGTCACTAGTATGAAAATAAATATATCTCCATACTTAGTGCTCAGCTACAGTATATTTGAGGATCAGTAACAGTGAGGTACTGGGGGATGCAAGGATGGGGATACGAGAGGGAATGGGAGTGAATGATGTGTATGAATTGTTCAAGATGATTGTATTGAGGACAGCAGTAGAGGTAGTAGGGTATAAGTCACAGAAGAGATGTAAGAAAATAAGTGCTTGGTGGTCGGAAGAAGTGAGAGATGCAATAGAGAAGAAAAGGAAGGCATACAAGAGAACTTTACAGAGGAATGTGTCGGAAGAAGTGAGAGAGAGATGGAAGAGAGAATATAATGTATGTAAGAGACAAGTGAAAAGGATAGTGAGTGAGAGTAAAAGGAGAGTGGATGAGGAGTTTGGAAGGAAACTGAGTGAAAAGTTTAAAGAGAACAAGAAACTATTCTGGAAGGAGGTTAAAAGAGAAAGAGGAGAAGGAAAATCTGGTAGTGTGAGAATGAAGAGAGAGGATGGAGTTACTGTGAGTAGAAGTGAGGAAGTGAAAGAAGTGTGGAAGATGCATTTTGATCGTTTGATGAATGAGGGGACGGGAGGGGAGGCAGTGGTGACATGCATGGCGATAGAGGCAGGTAGTAGATGACAGGATGCTCAGGGAGAAGTAGAAAGGGAAGAGATTAGGAAAGCAATAGGTAAGTTGAAGATGGGAAAGGCACCGGGGGTGGATGGGATAACGGCTGAAATGTTAAAGTATGGGGGGGAGGTAGTGGTGGAGTGGATGTTGCTTATATGTACAGTTGGCTCCACTCCCGTGTTGACCACTGCGCGTTGCCAATGTTGAGCCACCCAGATATTCGAATCCCGAACAAAGCGAAGCACTCATGACCTTAAAGTTCAGTGTATTTACCTTGTTGTTGCTTTAGACGCCATTTTTCAATGTGTTTGTTTACATTGTGACGTCACTATCCGCCTTGAGACTGAGTCTAGCCTGCTCCAGAACTGGCTAGACTTGACTAGACCTGGACTCGAGGCGGACTAGAGTTTGGGACATGCAAAAAACACGATTGGGCATCAGCCTTGAGGCGGTCTTAAGTTTGGGGCATTCATAAACGCGACTCTGCACTTACACTTCTTTCAGATTTCATTCTTTTATATTTCTTCCTTAATCAATGACTACCGATACTAACAACTACCAAAAAGCAATTTTTCTTGTTGGAGTGAAACAATACTGATATGCTAAATATATGAATTATTTTTCATTGAATTACTGTACTGTATAAGAATTCCTACAATACTTTACAGTTAGCTGCAAAAGTAGAGTTGTCACATCTGCCAAATCATGAAATACAGAACATTATGGAAATATAAGTTTCACAGGCTCAAAAAATAAAAACCTGAGCAGTTATTAATTTTCCCCTGGATATTGTAATTCTATATAAATATGTTTGTTCAATGATTATCCTTTGAGAAGCACTTGAGTTAGGCGACACGACTTTTGCCGTCAGCTGTACATGGATTAAAGCTAGATGAGTCAATATATAGCATCACAGGAACATTCCCAATGTCCAGGGGTTAAAGCAAAATAATAAAATTTTCTACAGCTATTACTGTTAACATACCTTGAGAGTGAGGAGTGCTGGGATATATGGCAGGTTGGAAGAGTATAATGGGCAGTTGATCATGCAACTGTTTGCTGGACATTTCTGCCAAGCAATGATGTTTACGATCCCAGCGGGCACCTTCCAAGAAGAATCCCTGAAAGTGCTCATTTATTATATAAAAACAATACAGAGCTTACATATATAAGCGGCTGACATAAACATGAAATGTTTAGGTAGCTTTCATGTAATAGTTATGAAGTTTCTTATTCAGTGAAGGCAAAATGAGAATAAAAATTATGGGGCAAAAATGACTAATGCTAAAAAATGAATACATCAACATTAAGGGTACAGCTATATAGTATAGTACAGTGTTGATAATGGTAAATATGGACCAATTGGTTTCCCAAACTATTCCAAGCAACAGGATACCATTATATAAATTTTTTGGTCCTGTTTCCTGACATACTTTGGAGGAATCAAGGTACAGTACTCCAATATACCAAAAGTGTATTACCTACCCCCCTTAAAGATAGAATGTTTGGGAAAGATACTTTAAAATACTGTACTCTTTCCATTATCGTCACCAACATCATCAGTACAGTACCCTATTTTGATTGAGGGTTTTAAAACGAGGAATGCAATAATGAAATCCTGTAAGAAACAACATAGAAGGACAGACTACCTAATGAAGTGAGTCACACTCAGGGCCGTATGCAAGAACATTTGAGGCGCTCCCTACAGAAGTGAGGCAAGCGACTGAGAGGTCGAAAATGAGTTATCATTTGCCCCGGTCTGGAATTAGTGTGTAGAATCTCTCTGTGCAAAAAAATGCCTCAAAATGGAACTAGGAGGGTATCTAAGGGTGAAATTCCTATAGAAACTCATACAAAATTGGACGTTGTCTGTGCCTCTCTCATCTCCGTTCAGATGTGAGGCAAACGCCACGAGAGAGGACTGCAGCCAATTAGCGACCAGTATGCTGGCAGCCATCTTGGATTGCTAGCCAATCAGCGCCGTCTGTCACTACCACCACCCACGCCACCCGGCCCACCCCTTCAGTGTTGGCGTGTGTTTAGATTGAGGAACGTGTTGAACAACAGTTTGGTGCTTTCTTTATCGCAATATTGATTGAGCAATGGCCACCAGCATTTCAACGGTAGGCTCGTCCTATGCTTCACCCTCGGGAGTGATGAAATGTCACAGGAACGAGGCACAGTGGGAGAAAAACGTCTCAAAACGTAAGCATAAACTTGGTCTAGAATACCAAACACACACCACAAAAAAGATGATGTCTGTACGAAATATTGGAGAGCCGTGTACGTGCAGTAAATTAATTAATTAAAAAAGCTAAAGTTTCTAATGAAAATACTGAAAGAAAGTAAGATAAGATACAATATTATTAACAAAGCAAATGACATTAAAAAAAAAACAATGGTTGACAGCTGAGTGCATCCCAGAGTGTTTAGCGGGGTGACCGTGACCTCTGTTCAGTAGTGAGGCAAGTGCTGACCTACAACCTGACATGCTCCCAACTTCAACTGCTGTTTTCTCGCTTTTGTGCTGGTGTTGCTTGCCTCACTTCTGAAGGGAGCGCCTCATTTGTGGTGTATACAATGGTGTGGTACCAGTATGACGGCTCCATAGACAAACAACAGAGCCATCGTATACACCATGAATGTTCTTGAATACGGCCCTCACTTTCACTCCCTCTTTCAAGCTCATACACTTTTCAGCTCCCTCCCACAAGTTTTGTTCTAATGCATCATTGTTATGAGAGTATGAGAGTCTATGGTAAATTGATAATGATGAGTAGAAATAAGGTATGGTCATCTAGTGGGGCAGAAGAGAACCTACTAACACCATCAAGAGCCACTGTCTCATCTAGTGCAACACCAAATAATCTCGGGGTCGCGTAAGAGTCACGGGCTACTTACAGCCTACAGTACCGAGGTTGACGAATTATATATATAAAAAAAAAAATACTGTACAATGGTATGGTAGACAATAAGTTCGCTTTACAGTACTGTATTTTTTCACCTGCATTAGTATGAGCCTAGTGACATTATAATACTATTCATATGAAGAGATGACAGACATACTTCTCATATGGTAAAGTACGGGACTTACTGTATGTTGTTAGAACAGAAATGGGTTCAAAATTCAACTTAAATCTAGTTATATTAGCATTATTAAGTACAGGAAATGGATGCGTATTTATGCTGCCTACCATACATGCACATAGATAATATTTGTCACTTATATAATGTACTGACCCATGTGTAAGTTCCACCCTGGTCTTGCCGAGGAATAACTTTATATATTACTTCATCATCCGTCTGTGTTTGATTCTTTGTGTTGATATTCTCATTGCTGTTTTCCTCCTTCCCATTTTCATCATCTTCGCCTTTGTTTGTTATCTGTTATAATGAGAAAATACATTCAGTATGCTTCAGGTAACTGCTATGATCCAACAATACAGATGAACAATTCCAAAATAATTTTTACTTACATTACTGCACCAAGTCCAATTATAATGTACTGTAACATGATTCTAAGTACAGATTACTGTTGCATATAGTAATGCATCTTCCATCAGTGATTGAATGATACCACATACTGTACAGTACTGTGTAGAGACAATGTGGGTAAAGGGGATTAACCTAAATAGGTTGAAACTTATCAATGTTATGAATTTGTAAGGATATAATATTATGAAAACACGTCAAAGCTACCTGCATAATGAGCAATAAGCAAGTTTTATATATTTATAGTAACTATTACTGAACATGGAATTTTTTAAATCCCTCTTCTTTTGTTTAATAACAATAATGAATAATAAGAAATCCTCCCCTTCATACATTATTTTCCCTTCTATTACGAATTACTTAATACTGTACTGCACTGTACTATTTACTTGTCTCTTTAGGAAATAAAGTACAATGCTGAGGATAAAAAATATCTCCAACCATACAAAAATATTACAAAGAAAATGAATTAGCCAAGTTCTAACGTAGCATAAATACCTGTACAATGCATTACAAAAGAAAACAAAAGAAATTTGCATCACCTGTTCAATTTCGTTCTCTTCATGTCCCTTAACTTCGTCAACGGTCCCTCCCTCCTCACCCTCTTCATCATCATTATCATCATCACCATCAGCATCTGTGAGGGAGTCCATGTCTTCAGGGTCAGTATCAAGGGGGTTGTATTGGCCTCGCATGTTGGGTGTTGGTAGTCGGTCTATCACTTCTGGCAGCTCCACAAAGTTGGGTCTGATACATTCCTGGATAATGTCTCCTACCTCCTTCCCCATTACCTGTCATAATTGTTATTGTATCATTCAATCTATTGTTCTCCTCATATTGTACTATAATTATGTACACTCGCGGTATGAAGTTGTGTCCTGATCACTGGCCATGATGAATCGCATCTGGCCGAGCTTTGATGATTCAAACAACTGTGTGTTGTAGGGTGACGCACCGTTGTATGAACCTTTAAAACAAGGCTGTTTGAGATTCATTTTGCCATGGGATCGGGACACAACTTCTAACCGCGAGTGTACAGTACTGTACTGTACAGTACATACTATCTCATGTACAACAAAACTTTATTCAACTAAAATTTTCAAGAAAATCAGTGTTCAATCAATACAGTATACTGTACTTTTATTTCTTACCGTATTGTGTTTATTGAGAACACACAAGCATAGTTTGTTGAAGTGACTTTGTAGAACAAGGTTTGACTTAATTAAGGACATAATTACAAAAAGCACATTACTTCTGTAGTCACCTACTATTGAGCATTGACATGTCACTTTTACTCTCCCTTATAATGCTCACCTTCAAAATGTTTACAATATTTCTTTATTCCTGTTACTGTAAATTTGTTATTTGCATATTCCAGTGGTAATCCGTATATTAATGAAAAGTCATGCTGTCAAACTGGCAGATAACTGAGATGAGCACAGGAAACTGTCTCATAATCCAAGACTTTTCCTGAAGAAAGTCAAAGAGAACTATGTAGAGGATAATTTTGCTCTATGTGACCTTCAGTCTGCTGACTGTTATAAAGAAGCTACATTCTAAATACTTCTTGCAGTTAAGCTCAGTGTGAACAGAAGATGTTTGTCAGACACAGTGAAATAAATGGCTCACTGTTTAAAACTAAATGACTGTCATGAAGGAAGTTACACTACAGTACAGTACTAGAATTATGACCATTGATGATTATGTAAATATAAATACTGTACCTACTTAGATCATTTGTACAGTATAACCACTCAATACAACCTTAAACTGGAAGTAGATACGATCAATGGGGATGGTATGTTGTCTGGCGTAGTTTTGACGGATCCCCGTCAGAAAAGTATGAGGGAAGAAGAGGCCAGAAAACCAGAAAACATCAGGAACACTTTCTTCGGCCCATCGCTGGAAAAATCTTAACCTGAAGATTTAAAAAAATATATACTATTATTATGCCCAGTTTTTTAACAAGTGCACTATATTATGAAAGCTACATACTCAGTAATCCTTTATGAAACTACTGTACTGTACAAAAAATCACAGGTACTCATTCTATCATTTTGGTAACACCCGATATGGAGAAAACAACAGGTGAGAAGAGCAGCAAGGAAGAATAAGCAAAGTATGAAGTGGAGAGACTGTTATAAAGAGGCCTGGAATTGTAATAATGGAACTCCTGTAATGAGGATGTGAAAGAAAAGTGTAAACATAATACAGAAGGAAGAAGTGGCGGAGAGATAGCATAAATATTTTAGAATACGAAAAAGTGCCGACTGCATAACACGAGAAAAGGAGAGTATGGAAACCAAATGGTGATATACATACCTATGCAAGAGATCACTAACATATGGTGCAAGGGTTTTTCTAGAAGGGTAAGATCGTGTCTCCCAGACTGAAGGCACACGACCCAGAAGCAAAGCCTGATATGTGGCATCTGCTTCATCTGACATCAGACACTCTCCACTTATTGATCTTTTTACACTCCTCAGAGAAGACCTGATAGCTGCTGTTAATCTATTGTATCGAAGCAGCTCCTGAAAATGCAAATATAAGCACAAAAATGACAAATTGGTAGAAATCAAGAGGTACTGGATATATTTTGAGAGTAGATACAAAGAAGGATGCAATTTAATAGAATGAATAGAACATACATTTATAATTAATAATAGCAAGGGCTTACCTGTCTGAGCACAGTATTGAGTGACTGTGAGTACATGATGGGATGCTTGTCTTCTGCCTGGGTTAAATCAAATTGTGGTGGTAAACGTGCCAGGATTTCACAGGTTAGGTCCCTCACCACCACTGTAGCTGCATCACTACCAATGCTGCAGCCTAACTGTGGTTCTAACTGCAGGACACCACTGAACAGCTGTAAATGAAAAAGGTAGAATTTGTTGGTTACATTCAAAATAATTCTGATTGTCTGATTGTCTAATTTCCAACTTATGTCATATGACAGCTAAAGGATTGTGAATTCAAGTACAGTACTGAAATTGTAACATGTGCACTTATAGTGTATCCATATGAATAAAATGGTGAGGATATGTTGTTCATGTTAGATTTTATATTTCTCAGATGCAAAAATATACTGAAAAGACTAACAACACCTTTTGAGATGTTTATTAAATTATTAATTATTACTTTTCACGAGTTATGAGCTGAAAAGCATGTATGGAGGTGGATAAGTAATTTTTTTTTCTACAATTGTATGATTAATTTTGGGGGGTCTTGGGCATCCTCCTCATGCCAACAAATGTTTCTAGTTGTTTGAGCAGGATTGGAGTCCAGTATTATAAGCCACCCAATGGAAAGATTTATCCAATTGAAACATGACAACAAATAATATTTCATACAGACCTGGTCTGCTTCACAATTATCTTTGGCTAAGTCAGCATTTTCATGTAGTCCAAACACCTGAGGAGGAGCAAGTAAAGGAAGGCTTGATATATGGTCCACATAACCTTGCCAGGTAGCTGTTGATGGTACCACATATTCTTGAACACCACACAGCTGGTACCTGAAAAGATTATATGATAATCACCAGCTACACTACTACAGATATCACCTCCACCATTACCCTTGAGGAATTGAGTGAAGAGCCTTTTCCTCATTTAATAATACCACCCTAAATTTTGTCATCAAAACAGAGCTTATCACCTCGACATACACTAGTTCTCATGTTATTTACATTATCACCACTAATGATCTCATCGGCTTCAATGCACTTTGCCACTCTGGATCCGTGCTATGGGTTGTCTGGTCACTCCATGACCACTTTTATTTCTCAGTCTGAATCCTGCCATGCAATGGGAAGGCATGCTATGAAAAGGTGTGCAAGAGCCGTGCTGACAGTAGGTATAATACTGTACTAGCAATTAGATAATACTATACTTACATTTCATCATTGACAATCTCTTGATTTAAAAACTTTGTGAGAAGACATAAGAGGAGGCGGCGGTCTCTGGAGTCTGTGACACGACCACCATAGTTACATTCACCAACCAAGTACACAAGTGCCTCAAGGGGTAATGTTTGCTCCTGGTCTCCCCACCATTCCTCTAACACCATCTGTAACACATATACAGCACTGTGTAATTGTTTCAGTCTATATTGCACTGCATTAAGTGATAGAGTAGAGGGTATGTAATATTGTTGTTCATGTTCCTCAACATACAGTCACGGTTAATAATAATCATCCACATGGGTATCTCAAACAATTTACTGTTTAATGTTTTCACATTCACATATGATGTTATTGTTTTAAGCAGTGTGTAGCTGATTGTAGTAAATTAAAAGAAGGTAGTTAATCTATTTAATGGAAAGTTATTATCTAAGGAACAGAGGGAAGCTTTCTAACTCTTATGTGAGTTACCCCTATCATCATCATCATTATTTTCGTTTAACGTCCGTATTTTCCCATTTAGGATGGGGTTGGACGGGCGATGACTGCTCTCCACATCTGTCGCCGGCCCCCAACCCTACCCACTGCCCACTTAAGGGCTGCCGGGGACTGGGGGCCATTTCTGGTGTGGTTGCCATCATCATTTTTTGTTGGAGCGAAAAGTTTTACGGTTGGCATGCCCTTGCTTACAACCACCACAGGTATTGGCGGTGGGCCTGGCCTTTGCCTGTCAAAGGCATACCCTACAAGGCAGCAGGGGGTTTGGATTCAGAGTTTTCCTTCTCCTAGCCTTTGCCTAAAAAGGCATACCCTACAAGGCAGCAGGTACCCTAAACAGGTGCTACCATTCCGGGTCAGAATGGACCTGGGAGTAATGGTGATTAAAGGGTAACTCCACTTTCCCTACAACTCCAAAAGTCCCCAATCAGAGCCTCACCACCGGGTGTAGTTTATAGTCATACCCCTATATGGATGATTATATTTGACCGCGACTGTACCTGGCTGAACAGCTCCTGGGCATGTATTGTACTGTAGTATACACTACCTACATTTAATTATCAAAGGTGTTATGTTTTGCTTATACAGTATAGTAATTATTATCTATATTCATCTGAGGGATTGTTGTACCATATTAGGAAACATTCTTTAGTTTCTTAATTGACTTTGTTCTTCCTTTTGAAACTTTAATCATTTGAAAATGTAAAAATGAAATTGTACTTCCACACTACGGCACAACAAAAATGAAGGAATATGATTATAGGTAACTTACACATGATTTTGGATGTTCATTATATATTATCTGCAACTACTGTACATGTTGAAAAAGACTGGCAAGACTAACAGACAATTTTACCAGCTTATGTTATTATACTGGCACAACATGAGATCATCCTTGAGCCTCAAGTAAACCTTTGTCTTATAATAAAGTAAACTGGTACAGTACCTGTAGCTGCTTGACACTGATGACGAGATCTGATTCATTGAACTCATAAAGGACGTTCCAGCCAAGGGGCCCAAAGCTCCGCCTCTCCTGCACCAGGGCATGGAAGAAACACAGCCCAAATATGAGCCTCTGGAAGGATCTTGGCTCAGGGAGGGAAGTGAAGAAATTCTGGTCACTGACAGGATCGCTGTGGTACGTCCTCAACAGGTTGGAACGAATTCCCCGGGGAGGCTCATTGGTCATTTTGATGCCTGTCAGGGTATTGGTTAAACTCACTACTGTTCACAACAATACTATATAACATCATTAGTTCTATAATGGTTCACTCCATGCTGCTCCAATGTCTGAACAGGTATAGTTTAAAGAGATTAATAACTGCAGTTCTCCTTAATACTGTATCTAATAGTTTAATTTATTCCTATAAATGGAGAGCAGAATTGAAACACTGATGAATGTACTGTAATTCTACTCCAATATATGGGGTTCATGAGAATAGGACTGGACCAATCAGGCAAAACGTAGTTTTACCATCTTGTAAGAGAGAGACTGGGAAGGCTGTAGAAGGAAAACTGGTGAGCCAGAGTCTGAAGTTAGCATGGGTATTCTCATTCTCCACATCTAAAATCTCCCCACTCAGCACTTCCAAACGTGGTAACCAAGATTCTGCCAGGTGACAGTTCTGCAATACCACCCACCAACCATTCTCTGCACCTTGTACCATAAGGCTCTCAGCTGCATTCTCCTGTTAAAATAACATTTTACAATATTAAAATGGAATATTATTTATGGAAGGCTATTCATAACAGTAGACAGGAAATCCTGGAGGTTAGAGAAAGTAATTTGGTTGTAAGTAGTTGTGAAGGTCAGTGTTTTGAGGGTGAGCTGGGTACGGTATGTTGTCCAAGTTTTCTGAATACAGTACAGTACAGTACCTGTAGTTGCAATATTGTTATCTTCTTAGTCCTTTAGAGGGGTGGTGAAAAATGAAGCCACACAGGTGGGAGGGGCTTTGTGAAGCTACAAGGAACAGTGCATCCTCATAGTGTACTTGAAATATAAATCTGTCTGATGCAATGAATGAGTAGGCATAGATATAATGTTTGCATAGATATGTGTACAGTACTTACCTCACTGAATTTTTACCAGATTGAGTGAAGCTTGTGATGTTTTATTTATATTTTTCATGTTATAAGAAAAATGTTATTGAATATATGAATCCTCTTGGCATATACACAGACATCTTGTATTATATTAAATTCTAGTGATCTAATCTACAGCCCTCTTTGATAATACTGTATGGTAAAACACCTGATTAAGGAAATTCTGATTATGTGATTGTTCTAAATAATGACAGATTGTTTGATTGATGGATATTAGGCGCCGCAACATCGAGGTCCTATAGCGCCAGAAAAAAGGTGATAGAGAGGTGTGACAGCAAGCAGGAAGGAAATAAAAAGAAAAGAGGGACAGTTGAAGAACTGAAAGATGGGAACCATTTAGTCTGGCCTTTCACTAGCGACCCTCCTAGCATGGGAAACCCTCTCTCCCCGAAATCGGGGCAGAGCAGGGGCCGTAGCCCCCTCTAGTCTAGCTCGCCAGGTCTCAAGAGACACACAAGCCCCCCCACCATGTCAAGGCGGTTCCCATTGGGGGGAAATAACGACAGGATAATTGCACAATATTGTAAATAAAATAACTGACAGAAATATATTAATCTCATAGTGGCAGCAGGCAAGGGTTAAGTTGACAACACTTCATGTCACGGGAGGGTATTAACAACCCTACCTACCTACTTCTTAAGTGGAGATTCTTTTGTTGGTAAGTTGGAAGGTCTCTGATTCCTTCAAACTATACCACAAAACATATCCTTTATTAGTACCGTGATGGCGTCTGTTTTCTGGCATAGTTAGCAGGAATCAGTAGCCTTCCAATTTACCAACAAGAGAATCTCCCCTTAATTTCTCACTGAATCAGTTCTCAATCTTGGTGTGATTACCAGCAAGGGAAGTTGAATTGTGCACTCGTATGTATTTCAGTTAATGATGTCAAGGGGGAAAAATAATGGAAATTTAATTCAATACAGAGAGTGAGAGATGTACACTATAATCACCTCCAAAAGTGTGTGTTTACTTACACTATAAAACTTAAACTGATCCTGATAATTATAGGATGCTGGGTACAGTTTTATGACTATTAACAACTGATTGAGGGTTAAGAAGCTAATAGAATGAAATTAAAAAAAAATAATGGAAAAGTTAGATGACACTAAAGGGCATCAATGTAAGTAAAATATATTAAAGAAAGTATTTTATAATAAATGAATTAGACACTAACCTGACCTTGGCCAAGAGAGATGACATGCACTTCCTCATCACTCAAACCTCTTTCCATTGCATACCTGATGAATACAAGTTTCAGAAATATAAAATTGAACACCTTAATAATTATGTTCAAACAGATTACTGTAATTAAGTGGTAATGTAATGTAATAAACAAAGGAATTATGGGTATGAAGTATGACTTATACAGTATAAGTATGGAATCTGCATACAGCATACAGAGTTTTAAGCATACAGTTATTATGTGGCAATACTGTACTGTATATAACATGAGGCACACACAGGAATTATTATTATTTTCTTTTACTGTCCATAACAGTTCTAATCCAATAAAACCGACTTTGTATTATGAATATGATATAATTATTTATACTGTTTAAGAAAAAATATTCATGACATACAGTTCTGTACAATACTATCTTTTCAATTAAAATAATTTGTAATATTATATAAATGTAATATGTAAATCTAACAGTACAGTACAACAGCCAAGGTAGAAAATAAAAACTTCACATAGGTAAGATGTAAGGCTATGAAAAGCATTATACCTTCAGAGAGCTTGTAATATTATACTGTATAAATGTAATGCAGACTGTATGTAAAAATCTGAGAGTACAGTACAACAGCCAAGGAAAAATATATGACCTTCACTTAAATAAGGTAAAGCTATGAAGAGTGTCACACCTTCGGAGAGCTCCAACCGGATCAGTGCCAGGAGAAAGGATGAAGATGAGTGGTGTTTGAGATGTGGAATCGTCAAATGATGATGATATGTTGAACTGTGCAGGTGAGAGATAATCCTCACCCAACTGCTGACCAATCATACTCTGTTGGTGAAATGAAAATATATTAAGGGGATAATACATTGTTGGCACATTGGAGTGTCATGATTCCTCCAATGTATACAGTATGCCAGGAAACAGCACCAGATTAACTAAAATAATGGTGGCATTTTGCTTGGAATAATCCTTTAAAAGCTTCAGAATACTGTACTGTACAGTCATCCCTCCGCTATCGCGGGTTCCACTTTCGCGTTTCGTAACTATCGCGCATGTGTGAAAAGTTCACCTTCATCCGCTATAGCGCATCCGTATGCTTACTATCGCGCACGTAACATTCAAATTTGGCGGTGCGATTGGCCAAGCACACTCGACTGACAGCCATGTTTACCATGACATGGTGTTACAGCAGTAAAGATGAAGACTGTGTGGGTTTATAACTAGCCCTGCTTATCAACCCTATCTTTGTTTAACACAAGAGTTAACTAGTGATACAATGTGTGGAGATAAAGCTTTTTCATCTGTGCCTAATTACACCTCGGTCTGGTATAGAATGTCCAATACGTCGATATAAGACGTCGTTCCTATAGGGATGTATATTACAATTCGTATTAAGCATATTAAATGCATATAACAATTTGTATTAAGATGACTCATGACTGAAATGAGTCGTCGGCATCGACGGCATGTGTGGTAGTAGTAGAGGTGGTAGGGGGAAGGGGGGGAGATAGCGTGATATCGTTTGTTTACATTTTATTAATCATACGTTATTAGTGTTTCCTTTTTCTGTCCAAGAAATACCGAAAAAACTTCCTTTTTTATATGGAAGGATATGGCTTTCCATTTTGTAAATGCACCACCTGGCATGACTGAGTGTTGAAGCCAGTGTTTAACTCGTAATTACTAAACACGAGAGTCACACACACAGTGACAAGGCAGGTTAGGCCTATATTCCCTTGAACTTGGGCTAGGGGGAATGGAGATACTGAGGGTAGGGGGGGGGGAGGAGTGCTGGAGAAGTGGTGGCAACACACACACACACACACTTCACAGACGAGTGATATAATTTCCTAACATGTTCATTATCATTTCGCTCGTTTTGTATACAAACTCATTGGATATGCTTCACTTATTTTCGCCACCCATTTTATATGGATGTAATCGTTTTGAAAATAATTTTAAGTTAATATTTTGGTAGGTAATTCTACAGTCAGTCAGACATCCTATCTACTCTGGCACGTGCTCTCGGAATCGGCCGCCCGACTCTCCACATGTGAACACGTTTTGCTATGTTTAAAATGAATTGCCATCGTGTTTGAGGTCTCATAGTAAAAAAACCCCGCCACTTTCGAGAGACATAAGAACCTATCCCAATTTTCATCATTAATCTTTAGTCCCTAAGGTGAGTGAGGCATATCCATTTACGCACCACCTAACCACAACACTCAACACGCTTACAGTACTTGTGGGGTCCACTGTATTAGGTTAAAAATGCTATTTTCTTACTAATCTACTTTAGTTTTCATTATATGCAAAGAAATATTAGTAAACAAAAGCATGTTTTGGGAGGGAAAATCTTGAAATATGAGGGACTGGGAACCAATTTCAATTATTCCCATTAGTTATTAAATTCCGCTATCGCGAATTCCGCTATCACGTGCTACTTACGGTACCAATTACTCGCGATAGCGGAGGGATGACTATATACCACCAACACACTGTACAGTATAGTACTTTATAAATATTACAGTCCAACTCTTTCTCATTTTTAAAAACATGACCATGATTTTTTTTTTTACTAACTCTGCATTTAACTTACTCTAATATTATGATGAACCAATACAGTTAGTTAAACCCACCTGTATAGCCTGAGTTATTTTATCAGGTCGAATACACTTGATGATTGCTAAATGGTTGAGTCCAGTAAGAGTGTGGTAAGGAGAAGGAAGCTGGTCTTTGTGTGGTGTGGCTGACTGATGTATTGCTTCCCATGACACAGGTTGTCTTGCCACATGTTCATGTACACCCCACAAGCTGTTAAGGGGAGATTCTCTTATTAGTGAATGGCAAGGTCTATCTATTCCTTCTAACTATGCCAGAAAACAGGTAGTAATTGGGGATCTGTTACATGGAATCGTTTGGAGGAATCACAGACCTTCCAATTCACTAACAAAAGAATCTCCCCTTCAAAGCCCAAATGTAATACTGTACTTGTACATTAATATTTATTCTCCTTGTTAAAGAAGTATAACATTTTCATGACTGATATATCTCCTTATTAAATTTTTAAAAGTTAGGCAAAGCAGAAGAGTTGGAGAACAAGTTAGAGTCTTGATAATAACTTATATTTACACCCTGAGTGAACCATAGCATCTTGAACTGCTGTAATGAAAGTACTGATTACGCACACTAGAGGTAAATTCACCAAAAAAAGAGATATATGTAACAGCTTTACTTCTTCCACTTTGCCTCTTATCAATACAATGTTCAGGTGTTTGTATGTTGTGTTCCTTATGATGCCATGCCAATTTTACCAGTGATTAAATATAGGAATGTGCACTACAGGTTATCCACAAAAATACTCAATGAATGATAAAGTGACAACAGACTATGTACTGTATGGTAATGTATCTATACCTTTTACATTGTCCAGCCTGAACCAAGTAGGCCCAAGCCTTCTCTGAAAGCCAAGGTGTAGGTGATGGACCATTAAGATCACTCATCAAACTACCCTGCCCTCCAGTCAACAGGAACCTCCACACATCTTCCTCTACCAAGCCCTGCAACAAATACAATTTAAATGTATAAGAACTCACACTTAAGGGGATTCTCTCTTGTGGTCAAATTGAAGGACTAGTAAATCCTCCGAACAATGACATGAAACAACAGTTTTAATATTAGTAACACTAAGGTGATTTGTTTCCAAGAGTAGTTTGGAGGATTCCTTCACCCCCCAGTTTGACCACAAGAGAGTTTCCCCTAAAGATGTTTTAATCTCTAGCTAAAGGCAAATGTTCACAGAAGACCACATCTATTTATCTCCAGTGATTGGCTAAAGTAGGACTCCTAACACTTAGACAAAACCTTCCACAATTAAGTACTGAGTACAATACAGTACCTGTACTTGGGTTTAGTGGTTTTATTTACTAATCTAAAGCACAATGTCTTTTTGTAACCAAAATATTTTACTGTACAGTATTTAAAATAATTGATCACAAAGGAGATGTTCAGTATTGTATTGTAATGGGTAATATGACATGGAGTAAGGTGAGGCATGGGCCATGTTATGTGTACTTACTTCTAATGCTTCAGTAATCTTTAATATGATTTTCGTTAACCATATCCTTGTATATTTTATTATTGGATGACCAGTGTACATGAGAATAAATGTAAAAACAAACAAGAAACAAAAACAATGTACACAACCTGTGCTTGTTGTAGTCTGACACACAGCATGAAAGAAAAGAGAAGTTTGTCTCTCTCAAAGAGTGAACGGCAGACAGAGAGGAAGACTGCCCAGGTGAGCTGAGTGTTTAGTTGTCTGATCCTGACTTCAACATCTTCACTGGGTGAGGAATTTCGTATGGTCTGAAAAAAAGAGAATGATCAAACTCGTAAAGTATCAGGCCAAATTGGACATTGGGTACTAAGATGGTACAAAAAATGGACAAATAAAAGGGATATAATCAATTAAATTCTATAATGAATAAAATGAAAAATTAGTAATACTGTAGACTAATTAAATACACATAAATTAAACAGTTTTTTCCAGCTCAAGAATGATGTGATAGTACTGAATGCTGCAAGATGACCATCAAGTTTTACCATATATGACAACACAACAATATTAATAAAGAGTAAAGCTGCTAAACTATTGTACAGCAGGAGTTGTTATCTTACTCTTTACACACCAAAGATAATTAACCAAAAACATTCTCTGGCTATCTGTGAAATTTAAAACACATAATTTTCAGTTGAAATAAAACTTAAAATATACTCCAAATACCTGTAAATACAATGTGATAAACCAGGTGAGTGAGAACTGATACATGGCCTCAATGGCAGCCAAGTCTGAGACACAGAAGAAGAGAACAGAAGCATGAATAGCAACTGGTCTGTAAGCCCCTCTGGCTGCATCTATCTCACCCTCTGTTTGTTGTACCACAGCCTCCTTAGCAGATATTTCTTCAGACAACACCTGGCAATGGAGAAAATAGTACACAATTCCCATGAAGACATAGAGATGTGTATTGACTAGACATCTGACATACCATTCATATCACTTCCATGTGTCATTACTGGAACTGATACAATGCAGTAATATATTGTCTTTTGATCTCTCAGTAGTTACAGTTATTACAAAAACAAATTTGTTGCTATCCATAAAATATATGGATTTTTAAAATATTAATGTTCAATGGAATACCTGTACAGTATTTGTAATTACTGTACCAGTCAATTTGAAAAATAGTCGTTTCAATCTGATATGGATTCCCTTACCTACTAACCATTTCAGACCCCGTGACCCATCGTTTTTTGCAAATAACTGAAAAACAAACAATTTGATGAATATCACATTGTAGCACGGGTGTATTGACACCGTCCGCCAACTTATGAGTGGGTATTGCATTGACAATTTTTATTAGTTAATGAGTTTACTTGTGGATATAATACGAAGTTGGCCAGAGTCGGGAAGACGTTCGAACAGTGGGGAAGGTTCGACGTCATAGTTGTGACGTATCTCATCAGTCATCACCTCCCTCTGGCCATGCCCTGACTCCCACCTTCCTTTCAGTCCTCCTCGTGTTTTCTTCATATTTTTTGTTTTATTCTCCACATACATCTCTCTCTTTAGTCACTGCATAAATTACTTGTTTATGATAGCAGTTAAACAAAAAGTACAGTACGTATATTCGAGTGTGGTAGATCTCGTACCGTTGTAATTCCTTGTGTTGCCTTCTATCTCTCTGTCTATCTTTCTATCTTCCTATCTTAGTTACATGTACGTTCTTTTCATAAAATGATAATGATTGTTCTTTCAACAAAACTGACTGTTGCATATTGCTGTATCAGGATGTTGAAATATTTTACTGCAATCCAACATCATTGCAAAGATAGAAAGAACATATATTGCAGGTAAGTAAATAAATGCTGCAAATAGCAGACAACAACATATATTTAATCCTCATCGCAGTCGAGGAACAGCTCATCCTCGTCTTCGCTGTCGATTGTAATACAGACGGGATTCACACCTTCGTGAATATTGTCTGAGGACCAATACTCCTTTTCAAATGTTCTTGCACGGCGTACAGCACCTTCCCACACCTTTTGTGTTGCCTGAAGTTTGGCTTCTTCGAGTCTGGTCCGTAGGTCTGCCCGGGTGAAACGCTTCAACTTGGAGCGCATGTAACGCTTCATGCAGCCCCACACCTGCTCGATAGCATTCAGTTCAGGATGTGCAGGTGGCAATCGGACGACTTCATGGCCCCCATTCCCGAATGATGTTGTCAACCGTGTACTGCACTGTGGTTGGGGCCTGTTTTTCTTGCAGAGTTGCAAAAGTTCGGGGCGTGTGGCATGTGGTGGGAAGGGGATCTTGCGGCGCTCCAACCATTCCATCAGCTCGGGTTTGTTTGCTGCTGTGGTGGGGCAGCGACTCTCCTCCGTTAACTGGCTGTGGTAGGGAGCATTATCCAACACCACCACGGATGGGTCAGCCAGCGCCGGCAGGAGTTGTGATGTTAGCCAACGGAGGAACAGGTTGCTGTTCATTTCCCCGTGGTAGTCCCCGGTTTTGTTTTTTGCAGCAAAGCACAAAAATGAGTCATTTTGTCTGTGTGTCTGTAGGCCAACCCCTCCTGCCATGTGGTGAGTTGCAATGTTTTTTCTAATATCAACATATAAAGCATCCCAAGGAATCGTGTTCGTTGGCATACAAGATCTACCATTATCGAATATATGGTATCATTTTCCTTTATCTGCCATTATAGACAAGTAATTTATACACTGACTAAAGAGAGAGAGAGAGAGAGAGAGTTATATGAAAATGGCAACTGTGGGAGGAGGATGGGAGATATGGGAGGAGGGAAAGGAGGGTGATGACTGATGAGATACGTCACAACTATGACGTCGAACCTTCCCCACTGTTCGAACATCTTCCCGACTCTGGCCAACTTCGTATTATATCCACAAGTAAACTCATTAACTAATAAAAATTGTCAATGCAATACCCACTCATAAGTTGGCGGACGGTGTCAATACACCCGTGCTACAATGTGATATTCATCAAATTGTTTGTTTTCCAGTTATTTGCAAAAAACGATGGGTCACGGGGTCTGAAATGGTTAGTAGATATGTGAACACATAATCTTGTGGGTGGGTAAAACTCAAATTCCTGATATAAACATTATATTATACAGTACAGTACAGTACATTGCTTATACTCTAACCATAATAGAAGACCTCAAGGATGGATGTTTATACTGTATACTAACCCGACTAGAACTCATGATGTCTATTGCCTTTTCATCTTCTAAGAGGTTTTGTCCAGCAGTGGAGAGAACCTGAAGAATTTTTTCCTGGGTCTTTTGAAGGGCTCGTCGGTTATGTGCTGATTCTACTAACAGACGAGTTTTTTTCTCCTCCAGCTGTGGCCTTTCATATGCCACTACCAACCCCAAGAGCTGGTTCTCTAAGCCAGGAACAGTGATCAAGAAATTGATGAGCACCACCTGTTGAATTATAAACGTGTTTTAGAGAAATTCTGGGATATAAATAAGTACAGTACACAACACTACTCATCTAGCTCTTTATCAGATTATACACTATAAACATAATAGGTTTCTAGACCTTTTTAGCAGGATGCATTTTGGGATGGCAGGTGAAGTGTGAGACAACATTGGGGCAATTTCATATTAATTTTGGTTATTTGTTCATTTCTATTTTTATCATATTGTACCTGAATATACTGATACTGCTGGGAAAAGTTTGTGGAGAATTTGCAGTACAGTACTTGTAACTAAATTCAATTCAATTCTTTGCAGCTTTGGTCATTCAAAGAAAATTTTAAATTATAAACATTTTCCTTATTGAGGGAAATCATACATAGTGTAAGTGATAAGATATGATAATGTACCAACCTTCACAGTGACTTGAGGAAGGTAGTGAGGATTACGGAAGCGTGTGGTGAGATAGAGGCGAAAGTCTGGATGATACTCTGTAGTCACTTCTCCCAGACGCACCTGTTCCACTCCCTGCTGTTGGTATGTCTGACGCAGCAACACTGGGTCTGGTAACATCACACATTACAGGTATATTAGTGCATTTGTTGCCACTTATATTGTATTTATTGGTTGTGGAACCAGCACAGCTGGATTGCTATAGAACACAACCCTTCTCCAGCCCAGGCCTGGGTAGGCCTATTTCCGGGCTAGAAGGGTCTATTCTCAAATAATATTCATATACTTGTATAACATCACTGAAACAAATGCATTACATCTTATCATACAGGTAGTCCTCAGTAACAGCAGCTAATTTTAAATATATGAGTCTAAATTATTGAAATTCTGCATTGGATATTATTATATAACTGAAAGAAAAGCAATAATAAATTTTCAGGAAGGATTCGTCGTTGTTGTTATTGTTGTTGTTGAAGTTCCCCAGACTGTCTGGCCGAGCAGCCCCAAGGAATCGTAGTAGAGCACATTACTGTACATGTACACAGATTTATTTATTCATGTCATTATCAAATTTGTATGGTATTTTTAACTTAATAATAAAGTTGAGATGACTTACCCAAGACAGGATCAAGCTCCTCTCCAACACCTTCTATGAGTAATGGCTTGCCTCCTTGCAGTGCTTTCTCCACCACAGACAAGAAGTTTGGGTCTGTCTGTTTCACTGAAAGCAGTCCGTTCTCACGTTCCATATTCACTACCCATTTGTTAGCCTGACCTAAAATTGTAATGAAAGTGGTAAGCATTTGAAGAAGTCATCATAATGTGGGATTTTAACAGGTACAGTAGCCTATTAATGAGAGTCCGTTACTTAGCCTTTAATCGTCATCTTTCTTGATTTTGGAAAAAAAATGAAGCTCTGTGAACATGCAAGGCAGTTAGCCATGATACTTCCTTGTGAATTAAGTTAACTGCATATTACTATAAAAGAATAATGCACAGCATCAAGACTGTATCCATATTTGTTATATAGGGGAGGTGGCCGAGTGGTTAGTATGCTGGACTTGTAATGTAGAGGTCGGAAGATTGATTCCTCTCAGGTGAAGGACTGAGAATATTTACTCTTCTGATTTGAATTTCAGGCACTGACTATAAGGCCACCGGATGTCGTAAAACACCCTCACTGGTACCAACAGCTGTAGTATTTGGGAATTACCCACACTTCCCTCCCTCTGTGGCTGGGTACCAGTTTGAAAGTCGTGACACGTGTGTGTGTGTGTGTGTGAGTAATAGTTGACCCGGGCCATGGTAACGGGTTTGATGAAGCCTATGTATAGTGTCGGAACATATATAAGAAAAAAAAAAGTATTACAGTATATGCTGGCCACCCCCTTGGGGGGAGTTCCCAGAGGGAA
Organism: Petrolisthes manimaculis; assembly: GCA_034508575.1. Lineage (NCBI taxonomy): Eukaryota > Metazoa > Arthropoda > Malacostraca > Decapoda > Porcellanidae > Petrolisthes > Petrolisthes manimaculis. The sequence goes on along the minus strand of JAWZYT010000433.1, from coordinate 159,059 downwards.
CGAGGCATCAGAGCTATAGATAGATAGATAGCTTTTACAAGTTTGTGCTTTGCAGAAATATAGTTTGCAAAGACTATCTATACAGTAGTCTTATATCTTTCCCATACATGATAGAAAACAAAGATGAGTCTTACCTTGAGGATCAATCATGAGTGGCCAGCGGCGTGAATGAGCAACAATGATGGCATTATCCACTGAGAAAGAATCAACAGGAAGCCCTGCCAACTGCCAAGTTCGGCTCTGTACAGGATCTCCCAGAGTATCATACAATACAAACTTGTCACTACACGAGATACCCAGCTCCCGACATTTACTATGCCAGTCATTTAAGCATTCCTGTATTAGAAAAGAAAATTAATACTGTACCATTATCAATATTATCAAATACTGTGCTTTATAAACATTACAATATCATCATTTGTTATGCAGTACATTCTTCTATTTAATCAGGAACATATAAGTTATGATGTAGTTTTTTATATTACTAATATCATTACCTCTCTGTACTCAACAGTGAATGCTCCAAGGTAAGCCACAACAGCAGCAGCAATTAATACATCCCCAATCACATTCTCTAGGCTCTGGCTCAGCTTCAGTGCCTCATTACTCCATCTGAGAGAATACAAACAAGAATATGAGCTGCAGATTAAAAGAGTCCAGAGGAATCAAAACAAACAATGAAAAATGAAGTACTGGATATACTGCCATGCAAAGTGTTGGGTACCACACTTGCCATGTAATCACCATCATTATCATCATTATTGAGGGACATATGCCTTGTGGCATATTGCTGTAGGATACCTGTCACTTTACATCATCTCTTAGGATTCCTCCCACCATACAGATACCTTCTCAACCTCAATACCTCCCAGTGTGATTCATTGACTTTCTTCAGTCATAAGTTGTGTGGTCTACTCTTTGGTCACCTCCACCAAGGGTCAGTCTTTTCAGTTATACAGTAATCCTATATGCAGGATCAGCCTCAGGGAAATGAAAACTACATGCCAATATACATGATGTTGACATTCTTAGATCAGACTGGTAATAGGTTGTGAATCAGCTTCATGGAGTAATCTGTGGATAGACACCTTGGTCCCTCCAGGTACAGCCACAATCAAATATCCACTGACACTTTCCTTCCATTGTAGTGTGGTGGCTAGAATCAGCTACCCGCCACAAGCATCTGCCCTGTTGCCTGATGGGTTCTAATAGTGTAGCAGGCAGGAAACTTTATATTCATGTATTACAGGTTCACTGTAAAACTTTGTATACAGTGTGTAACCTGAATGAATAAACAAATTAGAACCCATCAGGCAACAGGGCTGATGCTTGTGGCGGGTAGCTGATTCTAGCCGCCACAGTAGTAAATATCTTGGTAATAAAGAACAACACGTGTATGATTTTGCAGCACCTTATAGTAATAATTGAGGGGGTTGAGTTGACATAAGGCATTGTAGGATTGTATTTTATATGATACTGATTTATTTGTACGATGGAAGGAAAGTGTCGGTGGTTATTTGATTGTGGCTGTACATATATCTTATGACTCTGTACAGGCACTTAGGGTAGTAGGCAAAAATATCAGTGGTGTTGACAATGATGTGGTACCGGTACAATGGCTCTGTTTTGTCTCTATGGAGTCATCGTACTGGTACCACATCATCATCAACACCACAAATATTCTTGCCTATGATCTTTCGTACCAAAGGAGGTGTCATTTAGTATCCGGGTCTCACAGTTACAAAGTAAGACTGGAAATACTAATACCCAGGAGACTCTAATCTTCATCATGGAATATTTGGGTGTGCATGAAGTCACTATATTATGTTTTAAGTACCATAGCTCACTGAAAGTTAATAGAAGGAAAAATTAGGTACAATAGTTATTAAAGAATCTTCAATGAAAGGAAAGTAATATTCTGATACTGGCAAAACTTCTTGAATAAGTAATGATAAACTGTGTGACATTAATACCAGCCTCACTCACCTGTCCCTTTCCCCTCCAAGACCTCTGATGAGTCTCTCTGATCGGTCTCTTTTCTGTTCACAACGCACAATGGAGTCCTCCAGATCTTTCTTCTCCTTTTGTTTCTTTGTGAATTCGTCATTGAGAGCCTGGAGCTTATCCGTTACCTATGTAGATTGAAGGGAAAAAATCTTATTCTCTATTACTGTACTGTATAATTATGTTGTAGGTTTATGGGTGAGTTGCAATTGTAAATGAAAGGATTCAATTTAATGAGGTAGTATAAAAAAAATGGACAAAAAAGGATTCATTTCAATAAGTTGAATCAATAAAATGAAAGGCTTCAAATCAATAATGTAGTACAGTAAATAAATCATACAGTAAGTGGTGCACTATAAGTATGGGGTTCTCTGATATATAAATAAACATGCAGCTGCTGCCACCAGTTTCCACCTTACACACACAACACCAACTTGTGATTGGGTCAGGCTGGCATCCCATGAGCAACATCTCGTCAACCAGACAATTAAAATTACATGTAAATATAAATGCTTTAATACCACTCTTGGATAATTATGAGTTTCTAGTCAACCAAAGACTTTGCCTTTATATATCTACTGTACTGTAGTAAGCTTTTTCTAATCTTCATTCTCCACATTCTTTATCAACTGAACTAACCTCTCTCAGTTCCTTCCTCTTTTCCTCCAGTTTTTCATTCTGCAGCGCCAGTTCATGATTTGCTGCCTCTAGAGCCTGTTTCTTGGGTGCTACAATCTTGATGACTTGGTCATACACAACCATGGCTCGTACCCAGCGACACAGTCCCTCACATGCCATTGAAACCATCCGAATCTTCTTAGGATCAAAATCAGGATGACTGTAGAATCTGAGTATAAAAAAAAGAGATGAAGCCTTGAGCAAAAAAGTTGTCAAAAAGAAAGATTAAGGGATATGGACAATGAATTCTGGATAGAGAAGAAAGGATACCATTTATTATCATTATAAAGATTCCATTTCCCATCTTTCAAGGGGTAGGAGTTCTATAGGGTTAGCAATGGAAGGATATACCAGAAATAACAGAGAGGACAGTGGTAGATAATGACTAACAATTATCCAGCTGTTTCTGTATTTGAATTAAACAAAATCTGGATTTTTAATGTATTGCTGTGCTGTATTTTCCTCCCTAAGATTATAATTCTCAATAACCATATCAGAAACTACAGGTATTTGTGATGGGCAACATGAGTGCACTTCCCTACTGTCATTGGCATTGAGTATAAATAATCTGGTTGTAGATTTATCTAAACACTCACTTATTGCGAACATGGGTAATGATTTTAGTTGGAATGCTTTCTTTGTCATAGCTGAGGAGGTTCTGGAGGAACTTCATGTCTCCCAACAGCTTCTGAGACACAGCCCAGTATTCCTCTATCATCTTGCCCGAGCCACTGGGGTCAGGCCGCCTCTCTGGCTTCAGGTCCAGCATCACACACACGGCCTCCATTACCTACAAAGGATTGGCAGTATCATCATTTTCATATACCGTATACTCAATACCAGAAGTACTAAGGAGAAACTATTCCCATTCACAGCAAATATGTAATATCTGGGCCCTAAACTGGTCACAATATATGATACAAAACCTAAGTACAGTACTGTACATCATAAGGACAGAATAGAATGTTGTTCTATTATCTCACCAGTTTCACTCCTGATGGTGGGTTCTTCATGGCTTTAACAACTCTGATGTCATCTTGTTTCAGTGTATTAAGAGCATGAGTAGCAGCACTGAGAGCAGGTACAGCCTTGGCCAGTTCCTTCTCACAATCATCTTTTATGGCTTGAGCATCAGCAAATTTTTTGTTTGCCACTGCCTCATCTGCTGCCACTAGTTCTTTTTTTCGTTCAACTTGGATGGTGTCTTGTTCAATTTTAATCATAAGGGCTTCTGTGTTAGCTGAGGTCTCAACCAGGCGGGGCTGTAGTACCCTCAGTTCCTCCTGCAGTTCGGTGATCAGCTGTTTGGCTTCTTTCAACTTCTCCAACCCTGTTACATACCTTGGGGCCAGTGAAGAATAACATAAGTGACTAGGAAATGAAGAAGACATATGATATAACTACAATAAGGGAATAAATTACATAGATACATATCTATCTATCTATCTATTGTATACAGATAAAAATAGATATACTGTATACCGTACAGATATGTATATTGTACAACTACTTATATATAAAGATAGATGGATAGACATATAGATACAGTAGATAGATTGGTGTTCCTGAAGTAATATACAGTACAGCTGTTATAGTTGCTTCTATAATTAATGTACAGTATGTGTGTTATTTAGATACTGTACTGTACACTGACAATCCACAATCCCTAGCCCACTTGAGTTGAAGCCCGACATCTGGAGCAGGCGGTTTCTAGACGACGGCCCACTCAAAGCCTCCATTGGTTCATAATGTGTGTGGCCTAATGATGGTTTGGGTGGGCTGTCATCCAGAAACCAACTCAAATGGGCTAGAGATTATAGATGGCTGGTACGGTACAGTAACCGACTCACCGGTTTCTGAGAGTAAGTATTTCAGAACGCTTTTTTATCAATAATTTCTTGAAAGTAAAGACCACTTCCAGATATGAGGTGGCAGTCACATAATACCTCCGACGTAGTTGCTCCAGGTACCTGCAAAAACAATCTCTCCTTAATTAAAATCATAAATCATTCAGGTATATATTCATAACTCGTTACCATGTACAATATGATAAAGTTTCATGTTTTTAATATCAAAATTATACCAGTATAATGTATGTTTATAACTTGTTACCTCAAAAATACGCCAAAGTTTCTATCTATCTATCTATATGTAGCTTCAACACCTCGTTCCCTCTGGGAACTCCCCCCAAGGGGGTGGCCACGGCAGAAGTACCTCCAGTTTCCCCTGTTCCAACACTCCCTCCTTACTTGGTCCAGCCCTCCTCTGCCCCTCATGTTTCTCTCCTTTACATACTCTTCCACTCTGTTCTGCCATCTAACCAGAGGTCTGCCTCTTACACCAGGTCCCATAACTTCACTTCCATACACCTTCTTTACAAACTCCTCACTTTGCATTCTCTCCAAAAGTCTTAAAGTTACATGTCATTAATATCAAAATTGGTATAGTGTATCACAATATTACTACTGTATAATGGACAGAAATTTCATCTTTCATGTACAGTAAGATCTCGCATCTAATGTAATTCGTATTTAACAACGTTTTGGACATCTACCTATATTCTCATCTAACGAGTATAGTTTCAAATCTAATGAAAAAATCCTAAGTGAACAGCGAAAAATCCCAAACAAACAGCCACTCCCCACTACCTCCCTCCCTCCCTAAAACAGAGAAATTTCTCTGCACCTGGCAACACTGCTCCCGCTTCCCGCCTACACGCCTCAGAGACGCTTGCTGCCTCAGTCCTAGTGTTATCACCCATATGGTCGGGCGCGTAGTGGTGGTGTTATTCTTTGTGGTGGTGGATTACTTCTCTTGTGCTGTTGGATATCGGCCACGTTACCAAGTTGGTCGTCACCCATCAGTTCAAGTTGAATTTTTGCCACTGAATACAGCTAATGACTAATAATAATTCTGAACTTGAATCCAAAGTATGGAAAATGAATGTTTTTAAATGTTATTCATTCTAAAAGGTTAGGCCTAATAGCGTGAGTGTAGTGCGTGACGAGTTGACAAGTTCAGTTATCACCAATAATTCATGAGTTTCTACTCATACAATCACATTTCCTTAGTTTATATTAATTATTCTTTGTAATTTTCTCATACAATCACTTGCACTTTTCACCATATCAAATGTCTGTACCGGGATATGTGTTAAAAGTATGAAAAATGCCCGTATTGAGAAGTTGTTCACTATAAAGGGGTTAGGCTTATCACCAGTGTAGCAAGCCAGTGTGAGAGTGACAGTGGGGTGAAAATTTCAGTTATCACTAAAACTCATTGAATTTTCATTCGTGCACAAACATTCCTTAGTTTGTATTAATTAATTTTGGTAATTTTCTTTGAAAAATCACTTCCACTTAATATTAATTTCCTCATAGGTACGCCTAATAGGTGGGAGAGTGTGGTTGGCCCAGCTGTAAGCGAATCATGTAGGCATATGTGACGATACACCCGGAATACGCATAGGCCTCTCGGGCACCAAAATTGACATTTTTATCACCACTTTAAAAAATTTGGACTACACTGTATTGGGATTTTCAGAGTATCTGTGGTCGGATTAACGGACTTTTACTGTAAGTGATAACGTGTGTCCCTTGCTGCCGCATACAGATTTTATCCGTCATAGGAGAATTATCCACATTTCTTAATATTTTACATGTTTCTTGATTATTTTACACATTTCTTGTATATTTTTAATTACTGTATGCCGTAAATACAAGCCAATAATGTAAATTAAGAAAGAAAATTGAGTTTCAGTTGTATTTTTGGTACCGATTATAATTTACCCCATATGTTTATGTATTTGCATCTAACGAATTCGTATCTAACACACCTTTTTTGGCACCTATTATTCGTTAGATGCGAGATCTTACTGTACACTATTCTACTTCCCATCACCTTCTTCAATATTCCCACAAATCCTCTCCACATATAACCTTCCTTTGACTTTAAATTTGCTTAACACACAACAGTACTGTATTGTACAGAACCAAGATATTGGAATAAATTGACACTGCCCATTTCCAGTCCATAAACTTAAGAACTCATAACCTTCCTCCTTGTCATGTTTGTTTTCAAGTTCCATTTTTCACACAAATACCCAATGTAACTTATTAGGTCCTGTAGCATAATAACCTCTCATTACCACTCAACAAAATTCCATGATCTGAGACAGAGAATGATCCGAGACTGAGAATGATCTGTGAATGAGAATGATCTGTGAATGAAAAATGATCTGAGTGAAAATGATCTGAGAGTGAAAATGATCTGAGAGTGAATATGATCTGTGAATGAAAAATGATCTGAGAGTGAAAATAATCTGAGAATAAGAATGAACTGAGAGTGAATTATAAATACAAACAAACTGTGTGTGTTGTTACTTGTCAGAGAGGGTGTGGATGCTATGATGGAAATGTTTACAGGCAGTAACACAACGAGCAAGAAGTGGCGCCTCCAACTTGGTTTCCTCTAATAAAGTTGTGGCAACCATTTCCAGGGAATCATCTGGCCAGGGGGTGAACCTGAAGTATATGTCACTTCATTAACGGGGTGCAGGAGTTGGGGGCAAGCTTGGGGGGAGGTATAGGAGGTGCAGGAATATGGGTACATGCTTGGGGGGGGGGGATAGGGGGACAGGCTTGGGGTGGGTAGAATGCCTATCCCACTACTTCTGTACCCCCCAAAAAAAAACCAAGCCTGTCCCCTACTCCCGCACCCCCCTAAGCCTGTCCCCCTCTTCCTGCACCCCCTTAAACTTTTGTAAACAGTATATACAGTATAGTAAACCTTCTCTATAATGAGCTCCAATACAATATACCAAATAATGGATTTAGTGTCCAGTTCTATGGAGTTGAACAATTTCATATAAAACAACAGAGTGTTACTGCAATGAGTTGAAAATCAGTGCTATGTCAAAAACTGCCTACTTTAATAATGGTAAAGCCATTTTTAAGAAGTGAACACTACAATATCCACATGAGTGTATGTGATCATTCAAATGTAGGATCAATATGTCATTCCATTTACCCAGTATTTTTTTTTTTTTACCAAATTCTATACAATGTCTTCAACAGAGAGTTTTGATTTCCCTTACCAGTCAATTGTGCAGCAGTTGATAAGTGAGGGAAACATACGAAGCCGGGTGATGAAGGCTGGACCAAGAGGGGAGAGGGATACCACCAGGTGTAAGTTGGTTTTGACACGTTCGGTGAAGTAGGATAAGAGGGCAGCTGGTGACGGGTCCATTTTCTTCCCCTGTTACAAGTATAAATACATTTGTATATATAAATAGAATTCCAAGTTACATAAACCATATGTACAGTATACAGAATGATGGTTATATTATGAATTGATACATATAAACAGTACAATGAAATTACCAAATTATTAAAAATACTGCAATTAAATAGAGACCATTGTAAATTCTTGGTTCATTTACCTTCACTCATCATGATAATCATTTCATGGCAAGATATCACTAGTATCATTCTGATGTCAGTATAATGTGTGAACACAAATCCAATATTACTCTATGATGCTTAAACCCTTAAACCACTTTTGGAATCTCACCATATGCTCGCACTTATAGCTGACATTTTAGACAATCGCTGCTCTTCTCACTAACTGCTCTTCTTTATCAATTCATTCAAAGGCTGATGATTCCACTCTACTGTACACTACTCCACCACCATTGACAATCATCCATCCCCATTCCTAACAGCTGTTTGTCACTTCACACAATGATGTAGCATGTCTGAATTATGACTTCTTGTTCATATATGTTGGGAGTAAAGAGAACCATGGGGTTTTCAAAGCTTCAAAAACATAATTCTGTCATTTTTAACTCGCTCTAATATTCCAAATGACAAACCTCTTTTCTTCAATGATATATAATTCATTCTCTTCTCTTGGTGTTTCTTCTCTCAATATATTTCATTGAGAGATCATAATATCTCTCAATAAAACCTGCATCAGAGAAATTGGGTATAATACCGCACAGATTCTATGAACAATTTGTGTCACAGATGGAATCAAAGGTCTTCCATCTCATCTACTCTTCCACTCTTACTGACTTATTACAGTCATTCTCTCTCCCCATCAACCTGATTTTGGATCTCTTTAACTCTTTTCTTATTTTACAGGTTAGAACTCACATCTCCTATGATACAGAGAGGGGAGGTGAGGATTGAGAACCCGGCTCTTTAACAATGACTCCACCAACGGCTCAAACAGCATTGGAGCTGGACCCCATGCCTGTTGCTAGAGCCTCCCCACCCCTTAAAAAAAGGGAAATGGGGAAAATGATGATGATGATAATGATAATGACAGGTAAGAACCAACACATGAGTTTCTTGCCTTTAGCCCTCACTTCTCTCAATATAAAAAATAAAGGGGGAAAAGAAGTACAGGTACAGTATACCAAAATTGTACAACCTTAGGGTCAAACTCAACACCAGAAAACATATGGACTGAGTGATGCCCTGGGCAAAACTTTGAATGGACCACACACACAACTGGGGTAGATTACTGTACTATGAAATGTTTCCACTATTTGTGTGTCATAACTATTATCAGTGACACTAACTTGGTCAACTGTGGCAACCATCACATACCAAACAACCCCTCAAAACACAATGGCTGCTATTTTTAAAAGTCTTTGAGGAAAGGTTCTCTTTGCCACTCAATTCCCATTATTTTGCAATGCGAAGTTTAACAATACCACCCAATGACTTCCCAAACACGGAAAACACAGAAAATATAGGTAAAAGGCCAAGGATATCCGAGAGCTAAGAGATGGAATACAAAAAAATAGTTAAGTAAAGAAACCATAGTACCACAAAGGAATGTAGAAGAAACCACTTTAAAAGATAAATATAAGGTTTCAGCTCAAACTGCACGAACTCCTCTGGAAGTACGAAGGACTTGTTGTAACCCAACAGGAGGTAAAATAAACAACAGTCCACAAAGTGATATCCATGGAGACAATAGCATGAGTAAGAGTGAGTGTCCTGGTGATATGACTCTGAGACACCACTGAAGGACATATTAGAGTAAAGTACAGTACACTCGTAATCCAAAATTTGTATCCATGTCTTGTTGAAGTTTCGAATCATTTGACATACTAGTGAACCAATTACAATGCTTTTTCTGCTTCATATTTGCTTGAGCTCACTTAATACTCTTGATCAGGCTATTCAAAGCAAGCCTGGATACATATTTTGGATTGCGCGTGTACATAGAAATACAGTATTAAATAATGGGTGATCACATAGAGGGAGCAAGACTTGGTAATAGTGACATAAATCATAGTGACATAAATATAAATGACTGTCCTACTTTCAGCTGCCTTAGTAAATGTTTCACTGGTCATTTATCATTCAAGGGGAAAGTTTTTTTTTTTTTGTAAATTGGAGAGTTAATTACAGATTCCTCCAAACTACCCCAGGAAACAATGTTTCTAAAAATCTTTCTAATAAGGGATTTGTTTCATGGCATAGTTTGGAGGAATCGGAGACCCTCCAAGTCACCAACAAAGGAATCTCCACTTTACACTACAGTGTATGTTGAAAGGTTGCTTGACTCAGAACCAGGCATCCTTCACACAAAACTCTTAAGGACCCACGTGATGTAGTCAGAAAATAATTTTCTCACTACATCACATCCAATTATTGGAGGTTAGTGAGTCCTTCAAACATTGCCACGAAACACCACCAACATTAAAGGAGCTTGGAGCTTGTTTCGTGGCATAGTCCGGTGGAATCAGAAGCCACCGGATCTCGTACACGTTCATAGGGTCCTTAATTAGGGGGGGTAATACACTTTTGGTACATTGGAGTGTGCCCTGATTCCTCCAAAGTATGCCAGGAAACAGAACCAATGAATAAATAAATAAAAACAATGGTACAGTATCCCATCGCTTGGAATAGTTTGGAGGAATCCTTGCACTTACTCAAGAATTACCACCAACTTTGTACTCCATTATTACATACTCCCTTAATTAACAATACATTTGGCATCTCTAACTAAATTTATACACCAATGAACCATGAGTGACAAAATATTACACCTTCGTAGTGGGCATAAATATATTATTAACAATAACATTCTGACTTCAAAATCTGCTTGGATTGTCTCACCAACATCAAACTTGTAGGAAGCAGAATAAAAATTTAACTTGGAAAAAGGTTAAAAAAGTTAAGTTTGTAAATGTTTCTTCATGAATTTCCTGATATGAGTTTACTGATTTGGAAATTTGTCTGTAAATGTTTATAGGTAACATCTATCTATGTCCCATATTAATTACTTCACAAATAGGATGTAATTAAGGCCTAAGCTTGGGACACTTTACTTACGGTACATCATTAATTAAAGATAAGGCAGCCAACCCATTTCAAGTCATGATATGATATGAATGAATAGGTTCCTTCCCAGTTGTGACATGATATCATTGAAGAAGTTCCTGGCCACCTTCACGAACCTTGGTTGGATTGAGACAAAAATATCCAAGGCATAGGATTCCAACCATGTTCTCTACCGGCTACCCCACCATCACCATCACCACCACCACCCACCTGCAGGTTTACTGGATACATGAATAACTGAGTATACATATTGAAATTCTAGAGTGTAAGTAAGGTACGGTATGTAAATAAATTGTAAAAGACCAATGCTCAATACCAGTGCATAAAGAAGTGTAATGTATCTAATTCAAATCAAGTAAAACTCCTAAAATCACAGTCTTTTGTGGTTTGAAAATTAAAATTGCAAATACTTGTATATATGTGGTGCACAGATCCAAAGAGGAACAAAGAGGAAGGGGCAAGTATTATATATACAAAATGGAATGCTTGCTTAAATCTTGTACAAAGCTCCATTTTCTCTTTTGACCACAGTGAGAATCTAAAGTCAATGAAGTACCATTGGGATATGTTTTCTGATTCCTCTTGCTAAGTTCTATTTGGTTCTTCACTGATATATATTTTTGCATTTCAGCTTCTCACTGTGTTTGAAAGAGGAACCAGAGTTTTGGCCAAGATCTTACCACTGTAGGTAGGTCTACTCCCTTTTTGCTTGGATAAATCCAGTGCTCTATGGTTGTGCCTCAACATTATACAGTACAGTATATTGAAAAGGGCAAAAGTATCAAATCTCAAGAGCATCTCCATTTAAACAGAATTTTTTTTCTTTAACCAGGGGCGTCCGGAAGGAGGAAGAGGGGCATTTCCAGCTCCAAGAAAAAAAAAAAAAAATGTATGTGTTTATAATTCATAGTGTTTTGCCACAGGCCCAGTAGATGACTTAGTTTATACGGTAATTAATAACAGAAGCCTGGAAAAACATTGGGTTGTCTTTAATGAGGGACTGAGTGTTAACTGAAGTGAAGGATACAGGTATTTATCCATTGTATATCAAGGGTCTACAGTATGTTGACCAGTAGGTACAATTTTTCCCCTCCTCACCTGTGTACTATATCTTAACAAACTTCCCCTCCATAAAATCCTGTGGACGCCCCTGTCTATTTCAATAAGGAATTATGTTATAACTGTACAAGTATATATGGCAATGCAAACTTATTTCATAATTATGCATCATATATACAAATGTACAGAGGCAACATCATGCAGAATAATTTCAGTACAGTACTGTACTGCACTTATGCTGATAAAACATAATACAGAACAGTAATATAAACAATGCATGAGTTCATGATATTAAGGGATCTGTGGTGTAGTCAAGACAATGGAGCCTTCACATTCTTCCAAGCTGTGCCATGTAACTGCTTTGTTTACGACATGGTTTGGATGAACGAACTTTTCATTTTATGATATGGTTTGGATGAATACACAATTTCCAGTTCAGTGACATCAATGGTCTCTTAAAGGACAGAACTGGTTATATTATTATCACTTATATAAACTCAATTGTTATTCTGTTATAATGGTAAGTACAGAAGAGATATCATAAAGAGGATTTACATTGATCCTCATGCAACATAATATATATAACCAGTATAAAAGTACTGTATGTGCTATAGTACACTATATAATATACTAGCTACACAATGATGAATTTGAAAATTGCTATACAGTAAAGCAAACTATTGTAACTATCTGTTTTGGTTTTCTGTCTCAACCGTATAGTAACTCACAGAATTAACTGAAGAGGAAAGAATGAAGACCATATTTGGACTGAAAGACCCTGTAGCACAAGGGACAAGCTGACAGAGAAGAGAGACAGCAAACATGAAGGATATAGGAGAGGATATGGAGAGACAGTGAAGAGCTGAAAGGAAGGGGGCACCCAAGCCCTTAAAATACTGCCCATTATTACCTGAGGCATACTTTCCTACAAGGGAGCCATATACTGTCACTTAACAGGATAATTTCATATACTGTACCCTGTAGGACAGATCCCCAACTGTATTGGCTCTAACTACAAACTTGTACCTCATCCCTGTATTAATGGGTTTCATACAAACTAAAACACTTCTCTTATTTTTCTATACAACTTTTACCATGAACATGCAATGACTGTTACAATCTTACCATGTCAAGGCCCTGCAAAATATGGTGTGACGGAAAGGAGGAAGAGAAGTTAAAACTTAAAGGTACCATAGTGTTATAAACAGCATTTAACATTACATCTCTCTAAATTAAGCAACAGGAATAAAATTGTATAATATATTGTGTTTTTTTTACTAAGTGCAATTTACATTAATTCTGTACCACTATAACACTAAGTCTATACATAGATAATATAACACACTATATCCTGAAATAATACACTATTTCTCTCATAAATAAAAAAAATAATAATGTAGCCTACTGCTGATTATACTTTTGTAGCACATACTAGTTATTAGAATGTATATAATTACTGTAAACAGCTTCAAAGCATATTCTCATGCTGTATTGGAAATATTAAATCAAGCAGTGTTCTCACATCCAAGTGCTTAAAAAGCCTGGTCGACAAGAAAGTAGAGCTGGGGAAAAATATTATTTATATACAGTACACAAATTTATGACAGCACAGTATATCATATTCACAAATCTTGCAAAATATTGTGCATAGTACTGTAGTATGAATGCAAATGATAAAGCAAGGAAAGCAGTTTATATATCAGAATAATGTACAGAACAAGAAATATACTGGTACCTTAATGTACAATACAAGAAGCGGAAATTATGCTTTCCTTTGCACAGTAATGCATTTTAAATGAATGAAAAGGATACCACTGAAATAACTTGGCTTACATACAACCATTAGTAAGAATATGATATTTTTCAATGCCACATAAAACATTAGATTATGGGATACTGACCCATAAAATAATTAGAACCATAAAAAACAGCTTAAATGTAATGAGTGTGTGTTACTGTCTGTTACACCTACTGTAGGTATGGACACGACTGAATAAGTTGTAACTTGTACTAAACATTATTTGCAACATCATACTTTGGCTCCCAGGACAAACATAGTGTGTTCATGCTTTTCACCTAAAAGGCCATTTAAGGTCAAAAAAAGAAATTTATTATATGAAATTAATATATACAGTATACCATATCCCATAAAAAAATGGTACTGTAGTAGATACTATAATCAAAAATATATGAAACATTACCTCATCTTTGGCAACAAGCTGCATCTTCTCAAGTATTTCAGCTTTCTCTTCATTGGTGTAAAGATTGGGAAGGTCACCAGTATTGAGAATGGTATTGATATCTTCAATAAAGCTCTCATCCTTCACTTGTGTATCTGTTAAGAGGAACACTGTGGGTTTTCCATCTCCTCCAGCCTTCAATAACACTCTCTTCACATCTTCCCGCCACTCTGATACCCCATATGTTTTGGTTACCTCAATCTGTGGGAAAATCAAGATGAATATTAGAAACTAATGTGTGGTAAAAATGAAACTAAAAACTGTATTTAAACAGGAAGATTGACTTTTACTATATAACAAACTAATAGTTCACAGGTAACATTTAGTGACAATGTATAACTACTTTGTACTACTGTACTGTAAATAGTGCAACTGTGCTGCAAAGCAAAATGGGTCATTCAAAGAATATAAAGTCTGGAGGTGGAGCCAAAGGGGGAGGCGGTGTGGGGACACAATAGGTTTCCCCACATTTAGGTTTTAAATGTCTTTTTTTAAGTGTTGACAAGTTTGTTTGTTTTTTATTATAACTGTAATTATTTTAAAGTGTACAATTTTATTATTATTTAGTGTTTCAATTTTTGTGTTAGTATTGTAATTATTTTTTTAATATTTTTGGAGTGTTTTTAATCTGTGACTGTAATTTATTTTAATAGTGGTGATATTTGTGCATTTTGTCTTTTAGCTGTGCAGTATTTTGTTTTTTAGTGCTTGTATAGGGAGTGACAATGCTGATGGCTCGTGTCCCTCCGGGAATGAGCGCTGCGTTGGCCTTGCCAGCCACCAGCGATGGGGGGAAGGACGGCTGCGGCTAGAGGCGGGGAGGGGTCTCCGGTTTGCCCTGTGGGGGGCGTATGCACCAGTGAACGAGCAGACCAAGGTGGGAAAGATGAAAATGAAAGAGTTTTGGAATGAATTGATTGACTGCCTGAGAAGTTTTGAGAGGGGGAGGAAGATAATACTTGTGGGTGATATGAATGGGAAGGTAGGGAATGAAAGAGTAGGAAGTATAGTTGGTAAATGGGGTGTGAATGGAATTAATGAGAATGGTGAGTGCCTAGTGGATCTGTGTGCCGAGGCGGGGTTGTTCCTCGCCAACACCTGCTTCGAGCACAAACTGATCCACAGGTACACTTGAAAGAGGAGAGATAAAAAAGGTGAGCAGATGAGTCTGATTGATTACGTAGCTGTTGATGAAAGGTTAAGGAAAGATGTGATGGATGCAAGAGTGGTAAGAGGCATGTTCCAGTGCTCTGACCATTATGCAGTGTTGGCAAGGATTAGGGTCCGGGCAAAGTGGGAGTATGGAAGGAAGGATAGAGGGGGAATGAAAGGGAGGTAGCAAGTGGAAGATTGAATGATAATGAGCATAGAGAGGTATGTATATAAGAGGAGAGTGGGTGAGGTGCTTGAGGATGCAAGGTTGAATATAGGGGAGGGAGTGGGAGTGAATGAGATGTATGAAATGTTTAAGGAAATAGTAATGAGAACAGTAGCAGAGGTAGTGGGGTATAAGAAGAAAAAGAGGGGCAAGAAAGGGAGTGCATGGTGGACCGAGGAAGTGAAGGATGCAATAGCGATGAAAAGGACGGCTTATAGGAGAACGCTACAGAGGAATGTGCCAGAGGAAGTGAAAGAGAGGTGGAAGTGAGAATACAATGTTTGTAAGAGGCAAGTGAAGAGGTTGGTGAGTGACAGTAAAAGGAGAATGGATGAGGAGTTTGGTAGGAAATTGAATGAGAAGTTTAGGGAAAATAAGAAACTGTTCTGGAAGGAAGTTAAAAGAGAAAGAGGAGAAGGAAAGGCTGGTAGTGTGAGAATGAAAAAAGAGGATGGAGTTACTGTGAGTGGAAGTGAGGAAGTTAAAGAAGTGTGGAAGAGGCATTTTGATCGTTTGATGAATGAAGGGACGGGAGGGGAGGCGGTGGTGACATGCATGGGGATGGAGGCAGGTAGTAGACGACAGGATGTACAGGGAGAATTAGGAAAGGAAGAGATTAGGAAAGCAATAGGAAAGTTGAAGATGGGAAAGGCACCGGGGGTAGATGGGATAACTGCTGAAATGTTAAAGTATGGGGGGGAGGTAGTGGTAGAGTGGATGTTGTGTATATGCACATTAGCATGGAGGCAGGGAGAGGTATCAGAGGATTGGAGGAGGGCTATAATAGTACCGTTGTATAAGGGGAAGGGGAGTAAGGAGGAGTGTGGTAGTTATAGGGGAAGAAACCTTCTTAGTGTACCAGGGAAGGTGTACGGGAAGGTTCTAACTGAGAGACTGATGGAAGTGACAGGGAATAAAGTTAGTGAGGAGCAGGGAGGGTTCAGAACGGGTAGAGGATGTGTGGACCAAATATTTGCTCTAAAATCGATAGTGGAGAAATATATAGGGAAAAGTAGGAAGTTGTATGCTGCCTTCATGGACTTGGAGAAGGCATACGATAGGGTTGATAGGAGAGCTATGTCAGAGGTGTTGAGAATATATGGTGTTGGGGGATCTATGCTGGAAGGCATTGAGGCTTTTTATGCAGATGCAAAAGCATGTGTGCGGGTAGAGGGTGATCTGAGAGAGTTTTAATATTAGTGTAGGGCTGAGACAGGGATGTGTTATGTCACCATGGTTGTTTAATATATATATGGATGGGTGTATGAGAGAGATGAAAGCCAAAGTGAATGGTCTGGGGGTGAAGTTGAGGCTGAATGAAGCAAATTGGTCCTTGGCGGCAAGTTTGTTTGAGGATGACACTGTGCTGATGGCTGAGAGTGAAAGGGAGTTACAGAGAGTGGTGGATGAATTTCAGACTGTATGTAAACGAAGGAAACTGAAGGTGAATGTGGGTAAAAGTAAAGTGATGGTGTTTGAGAGAGCAGAAACGGAAGTGATTGACTTTGCTACACCCTACAGAGTGGTAGTACCAACTGGGACGAAGTGTGAGATAACTCTGAGGGGTGAGAGGATGGAGGAAGTGAAGGAGTTTAAGTACCTGGGGACAGTTATGTGTAAACATGGAAGTATGGAAGGAGAAATTAGGGAGAGAGCAGTGAAGGGTAGACAGGTCATAGGATCACTGGGGAGGATAATGAAGGGTAGAACTGTGAGTATGGAAGTGAAAAGGGGACTACGAAATAGTATAATCCTGCCAACACTGATGTATGCGTCGGAGACCTGGACATGGAGTAGGGTTCATCAGTCGAGAATAGGTGCTGTGGAAATGGGTTATCTGAGAGGTGCATGTGGACTTACAAGGTGGGATGGAGAAAGTAATGAAAGTGTGTATAAGAGATGTGGTATGAGTGAGAAGGCAATCGGTATTGAGTGTGGAGTGGTTGAGAGAGTGAAACGTAATACTTTGAGGTGGTTTGGACATGTAGAAAGAATGCAAGGTGAGGAGTTTGTAAAGAAGGTGTATGGAAGTGAAGTTGTGGGACGTGGTGTGAGAGGCAGACCACCAGTTAGATGGCAGAACAGAGTGGAAGAGTATGTAAAGGAGAGAAACATGAGGGGGAGGGGAGGGCTGGACCAAGTAGGAGGGAGTGTTTGAACAGAGAAGACTGGAGACCTTTCGGCCGTGGCCACCCCCTTCGGGGGAGTTCCCGGAGGGAACGAGATGTCAGAGCTATAGATAGATAGATAGAACAAAAATATGGCAGAGAGAAAAGAAACCATTGAAACTAAACATTATATTAAATCCATGATGTTTAAAAAAGCAGTATTTTATATATATTTTTAAGAGGAGAATCTTTTGTTGGTAAATTGAAGGGCTAATAATTCCTCCAAAATATGCCATGAAACAGACAGACAGCCTTAATGTTATTTAGAAGGGATCTGTTTCTTGGCATAGTTAGGAGAGATCACAGACCTTACAATTCACTAACAAGAGAATATCCCCTTATGATAAATTTTGATATATATATTAAGGGACCCTGTGATGTACAGTAGTCAGAAAATTGGAGGTAAATGAATCTTTCAAATATACAGTACCATGAAACACCATCTATATGAAAGGAGCTTGATTTGTGTCATGGTGAGGAGGAATCAGAAGCCTCCACTTTTCATGCATGATCACAGAGTTCTTAAGTCTATATTCTAAGTACAGTACAGTACAGTAATCATTATAAAACATATCTCCAGGCTAACCTGAAACAGTTCATAGTGAGCCATGAAGGTGGCCAGACGGGTGGCACTCTGACGACCTGATCCAGCAAAGCCAATGAGCAGTGCGTGACCCGAGTCTTGCTTGAGCACTCGGCTGAGACGGGACACGTGTTGCATCAGGTACGGGAACATGACCAGGGACATGGTGGATTTGTTCTCCACATTGTATTCCTCCAGGTACCCTTTCATCACCTTACTCAGGTCATTCATATTCTGTACCTGTTAAGAAAAATAAATAATAAAATATAAATTCTGGTCATTCATATTCTGTATGTGTTGAGAATAATAAATAATAAAATATAAATCCTGGTCATTCATATTCAGTACCTGTTGAGAATAATATCAAAATTCCAGTAAGCTCTGATATAATGTTGATCCGTCTAACTCTAATCACTCTCTCTTTTCTCTTTATAATTCAGATTGAGGAATTATAGGGTATTTTTGGTGTAAAATGGAATATATTGAGTCCGAGTATATACTGTACTGTAATCCCACCCAACCCAAAT
Organism: Petrolisthes manimaculis; assembly: GCA_034508575.1. Lineage (NCBI taxonomy): Eukaryota > Metazoa > Arthropoda > Malacostraca > Decapoda > Porcellanidae > Petrolisthes > Petrolisthes manimaculis. The sequence continues at coordinate 140,059 of JAWZYT010000433.1, read as the reverse complement.
TATACTACTGTACTGTACAATGGTTTCAAAGCATTGACATTTCAGCTGTAAACAATTCCCCACTAACCTTACCCATTCTTTAAACATGGATGCCTATAATTCATTTCAGCTCTTATTGTTTTATTTTCCTTTCCTGGCAATTCAACTTGCATTCCTACTACAGTAATACACCTTCATCAATTCAATTTGATTATCAACATTTTCCTCACCTAATGCTCTTAGTAATCCATAAAAGTATCTTCTAATAAGGTTAGTTTAGTAATCTCTTAACCCATAGGGACCAGTACCCCCCCCCACCATGCCTTTCACTTTTTCCCAGCAGCTCGCGTCAGAATTCCTCGATTTGCCCTATATTCACAATGCTCACACTCTTAACCTATATAGTGTACTGACTTCAAAATTGTTCCATCCTTACCTTCAACTCTTCCTCTTTCCAATGGTACCATCGGGAGGGCTGTACGATGAATAGTTGTGGAGATAGGGTGAGTTTAAGTAGACCATGTTTGCGCGTGAATCTGCAGTGTGTCTGTGTCTACGCGCGGGATAGACTCGACCACGGATTAGTGTCCAGTTTCCCGCGTAACTCCCTTGTCAACTCACTCATATTACTACTATTATGTATCGTATGTCATGATTTCAACACTAAAAATAGTATGAACACTTGTAGGAATATATCATCGTGTAACTGTCACATAGAAAATGATAAGCAAACAGATTTGTACTGTAGGAAACACGCATATTTACTATCAGTCGCGCCTGTATGGGCGCGTTTTGTGGTGTTATTTTCTTATTACTACCCCATTATGTATCGTGTGTCATGATCTATACACTAAATAATAATTTGTAACCTTGTAGGAATATCATGGTGTCACTCACGTACATATATTCACTACGGTATTGTCTTACGATTGTTAGAGCACAAATTCGGACAAGGGGAAGTACTTAAAAATCGCCCAGCCATCGTGGGGTCCCAGAATCGACTGAGTGGGTAGCGGATCGATATTGTGAGTGTATTTTCTCGCCCAACGACAAGAAAAACTAGCCCTACATGGCGGGAAATAGCGCTAAATCGTCGTGACGGCGTATGTCGTGACCCGGTCTCTAGCGTAGGACGGTCTATGTCGTGCCCCGGTCTCTAGGGGTCAAGGGGGTACCGGTATATAGCACATTGTTTTGGCTGGTAAATCTGGAGCAAATGATTCCTCCAAACTATTCCAAGCAACAGGAGACTATTGATTTTCCTCATCTAGGTCTGTTTCCTGGCTAGCCTCTGGCTAGCACAGTGGTAGAGTCTATGGCTGCAATTCTGTGGCCCAGCGTTTGATCCTTGCTCGGGACACGTTAGAAATGCCACTGATGCCAGAGGTTACCACCCCTGTGAGCAGGGGGTGGGGGGTTTGAGTTCTTCCTGCTTAGTCAGCCATAGCCGAAGCTGACTCGGGTCTCAGGTGGGTGGAAAGGTCGCTGGGCCACACATCGCAGGGATCATCCTTGTGATGCGTGCTATAATTGTGTTTCATACACACTGTGTGTGCTACACTCTGTCCCAGTGACTGCCACTCGCTGGCACCTTTAATAACCTTTAATACTTTGGAGGAATCAAGGCACACTAATCCATCAAAAGTATACTGTCCTCTTAATCAACAAGCAAGCTTTCTTACCAAACCAATAAAATTCATAGGTTAGCAAAAAATTTCAGTATAGTATTATACTATAGAGTACGGTACAGTGAACTCTCATTTGACACGGGTATTATGGATGTGTAATACTGTACAGTGTGTATTATAAAGTTGTGTACTGTACAGAAAACACTCACTGTACAGTACACCTGTATTATGGGTGTGAAATGTAGCATACAATCAGTGTATATTCATTCCTTACACACACATTATTTCACATACTAATTCCAGTGTAAAATGCGAGTTTACTGTATTAACCTTACAGTGTCAATATTAATACATGTATAAAGAACAAGCCAGCTAACCTCATCATAAACTCTGGTCTCTGCATCAGGAATCATGTAATCACCAAAGACGAGATTATTGAGGTGGTGTGGGACCAGGACATCCTCTTCAGTTACCAGATGACTTAGAACTGAGCTGAGTTGCAGTCGGAAGATTCTTTGGCCAATCTCACGAACCATTTTGAAAAACTCTAACCTGTGATAATATCAAACCAAGTGTAAGGAAGAAGTGGGACTTATGGTTTATTTATGTTTTCACAAGAAATAGTTCTCAATCGCTCTTCTTTCCATGTCCAAATGCTATAATACAGTACAGTACTTATGTTCATTAAAAATTAATCAAATGCAGGCGTTAATTGTCAGTAAATTTTTAATATATATTGTGTGCATCCATCAAAGCAATGTACAGTTAAACCTCGCTATAACGGACTAATAGGGGGGAGAGGGTGTCCGTTATTGCCGTTTTGTAAATGCACCACCTGACATGAAGTTGGTGGTAAATTCGTAAATTACTAAAAACGAGCGAGTCAAACACAAGGTGACAACGCATGTTAGGCCTCTAATTACCTTGACCTTGGGCTAGAGTGAATGGAGACTGAGGGTAGGGGGGGGGAAGGAGCGAGGGAGAAGTGGTGGCAACACACACACACACACCTACGCTTCGCAGACGACACTGATATAATTTCGTGACATGTTCATAATGATTTCGCTCGTTTTGTATAAGAACTCCTCGGATTTATTCGAGAGTCAACTGTATATATACATAAATAGGTATGTAATGATGTGTAAATAATATACCTACTGTATAATGTAAAAAAATATAATAGAAAAAAATAAAGAAACCAAAATTCAGACAAAAAAAATCTCCAGCTGATTATGTCCGTTATAACAGAAATCCGTTATAACGGGGTCCGATATAACGAGATTTAACTGTATCACCAACACCGCCAATACAGTATGTAAACATTAACTTCACCTGTCATTCTCATCACAAAGTCTATCATGGAAAACCCTGTAAACCTCATGTAGCCATAATCTGACTAGCTTTTCAATAGAGGTTAATGCGGTGTTGGGAAGTAGCAACATCCCATTTATAGCTCGGGAAAAGTCACGCAAATTGAAGACATAGTGGCTCTTGGCAGGTGTTGGCAGGAAGGTGGAACTAGCACGCTTATAAACCTCCCTTGTTGCTTCAACCAGTGACTGCAACAAGAAAATACTAATATTACAAGATAAAAATGAAGATGAGAAGAGAGCTGAAACCAGTATTGTTTTACATAATGATACTGTCAGATTGAGTGTCAGTAATCTTAATGGACAGAATATGTGCCATCTACATTACATTACAGACATAATTGGGTTCATCTCCAAATTAGAGCCATTCTGTGTCACAGGCTGAATAAATTGAAGTGAATATTTTACTGCTTGCATAAATGGACTGAACACACATAAATGAAGGCCCTACTGAACTTACCCTGTCAAGTCGCTGTAAGGTAGTATCTTCTAGTGTTGAGAAGCGCCAATTTGCAATGGAGCCAAAGATCTTGTCAAGAGTGGTGTCATCAAACGCATCAATACATATAACATTAAGATGACGTGTGAACCTGCCACATATGGTGTTACGACCAGCACTTGCTGGGGTCATGGCTCCTAGGAACAGCTGTTGGGAAAACAATTTATACTTACAAATCATCCTGATATTGTTTTGTGACAATTTGACAGTGTAGACAAATTTACACAAAAAAATTTATCATATCAACAGTACTTTTAAACAAAGCTTCTGTATTACCTACTACCATATTAGTAATAACATTATGCTGTACAATATTGTACTATGCTAAGATATGAACACTTACAGCAACTCTAAGCAAATATGAAAACTGTTGCAAGATATCTGTGATATGTAAATTATTTCACTTTGTATGAAAATGCATTACATATAATGTAAAGCTGAATCAAGTTAGTAGTAAAACTAATAATAAAAAAAAGACAAATGGGTGAGGAGAGTCATGAATATGTAAGTTGAGAGGAAGTTACTGAAGGGAGGATTGAAGTGCTTTGGAATTATCCGAGATTGAAACGAATAGCTAGTGCAGATGCTCTGAATCAGCAAGTAATAAAAGTCTAACACATGCTGCCAAGGCAAATGTTTCTAACAACAAAACAAAACATATACTGTACAGTTGGACACAGGAATTGTGCTACAACCCAGGTGAAAGATACTTGTCCCATTTGAGTAACCAGTGTCTATTATCAGGTCGTTGCTTTTTATTACCATCCTCAATACTGACTTCTGCCCCTGGTGTCTCCTATTTGGCACTAAGGAACTTGATATTGGGAGAAATTGACCATCTTTCACTTGGGCTATTCCTCGAATTCCTGTGTCCAACTGTACATGCTGATGAACTTGAGTGAATCTAACTACAGTACTGTACTGTACAATATCTGACTTACTGTTAGTTCTTCCTTACCAATGGTTATAGTCAAGTTAAACAACATATGAATAAAACTAAAAGAGAAACTAGCATCTATTCATATTAAGCAGAGAAAAATGCAAAAGTAATATCTGAAGCAAACTACGGTACTGTACTATCAAAATCCATATAGAAAGCATGCACTGTAATGCAGTACAGCCTGTACTGTTCTGTACAGTACTACAAAAGTTGATAGAATTCACCAAAATTAAACTACATACCGAGTCCACCAATTCTATCTTGGATGTATCTTTCTTGTCATAAAAATGCTTGTGGTCCAACCACTGGCGTAGAAACTCTATGGGAGGCTGTGCACCATACTTCTCCTTTTGTGGAAGGTTCACATCATCAATGAACACCACATACTTCCTCCCCATGGCTGGACCAAACACTCCTTTACGACGTCTACATGCAAAAAAATTACACTCAACTCAACTGTAGAGGGACACTCAGGCTCACTTAGCAGGCGTACCAACCCTACCGTGATAACAATTCTAAAATTAATGGAGGGATGGTTCCAAAACCATTTTACTTCCCCTCTAATCACAAGGTTGAAGTAAACAAAACTTAACTTATACTATACAGTACATCATAAAAACTGTCATATTTTTCTTTAACCATACAACATAGTATCCCAAAGAAACTCAATATTTGTATTTTAAATGAAACTTCCAAGCTGTACTGAGACTTTGAAGACTATCTATATAATTATGAATGCTGATGTTAATTATCATCTGCTTTAAATCAATAATCAATACCATAAAATATTATTTCTTGGTCAACACTGACAAATTTATGTAATGCTGTATTAATTTTTTGGGCATAAGAAAATAATTTTGAAGCCTTTATATTACAGTACTGAATTGAACTGATTAGGATCAAGCACCCAGCTCAAAAAATTATACATAACCAAATGTTTTATGAATTCAGATGGAATTGGATAAATTATGAAAATACAGTAGGTACAGTTGAATACAGTAATTTGTGGTACAGTTGAGGTAGAAAATGCTCAGCTCCTCCCAGTATGAAATTCCTTAGGAACCAATATGATAAAACACAGGCAGAAACTATGATGTGGAATGATGACAATAAGCAAATACTGTACCTGACAAAAGTCACTGGTTACAAGAGAGAGACAAGGATTTTCCACTTGGCCTGTACTATAAATTCCTGTCCAATGGTACAGTTGCCAAAAAAGGTATTGCGACAACTATTGATACAATATTAATTACATTAATGTCCATAGTTGTTTGTAGGGATTATAAGTATGTATTACAGAAGGATATGTATATTTCCTTCTGTTATACATGCTTATAGTCCCTACAAATAGTTGTGGATATTACTATGGTTAAAGTTCTATCAAGATTTGTCGCAATACCTTTTTTGGCAACTGTACATTTGATATTTAACAATATTATTATACTTATCGTATTACTTATTAAATAATACGATAAGTTTTCATTCTTTCCATTCTATAATTATTATGACTCACCTGTCTACTTTTGCCATGATAATATCCTGAGCTTGTCCAGCAGAGGTTCTTGCTGAGAAGTGAATAGTGTTGATTATAAACTTGTCTTTGGGTAAATCAATGAGTGAGGCCGAGGTAAGGGCACTTTTGCCTGTTCCAGTCGGTCCAAGCAACAACAGTGGAACGTCATGATTCAAGCAAGCATGAAGGAAATATTCTTGCCTAGCAGTTTCAGCAGTTGGAATCAGTAACTTTGAGACCTGTGGAAAATATCATTGAATTAAATTGTGATTTTGTTTTAAGGGTAAAATCTCTATTTTTGGTGAATTGGAAGGTTAGTGACGGATTCCTTCTAATTATAAAAGAAAACAAACGCCTTTTGTGGTACTAATAGGGGATCTGCTGACTAGTTTTTTCATACTTTAATAAGATGTTATTGTTTTGAACTGTGAGTCCGTATTGTAGTAAATTAGAAGATGCATGATACTGAACCTAAAGTTTTTAAATTCTCAGCTAACGAACAGAGAGAAGCTGTCAAATGTTTACACGAGTCACCCAAATGTGGATGATTATTATTATCCGAGACTATACACTCACTGCGCCATACAACTCCTACCCTACTCACTGGTCACTACTGGCAGTTTACACTTTTCAGCAGCAGTGTACTTTAAAATATGTGTATTATCTCATAGTCCATAATCAACAGTCATTCATAAATAGAGGCAATAAAAATCCATGCCTGACCATTCATTTTCTTTTTTGCCATACACGTACACAATTGTCTGAGAATCTAGGTCATATAATAAGGGTAGGCTTACAACAGATATGTGATGGTTAACATACTGTACAGTCGGCAGCATAAATACTCGTCTATCCCATGTCCAGCCACAATCAAATATCCACCAACACTATCATTCCATCGTAGTAAATATCTTGGTATTAAAGAACAACACGTGTATGATTTTGCAGCACCTCATAATAATAACTGAGGGGGTTTAGTTGACATACGGTGCTGTATGATTATATTTTGATGTGATACTGATTTATTTGCACGATGGAAGGAAAGTGTCAGAGGTTATTTGATTGTGGCTGTATTTATGATGCTAATATGACCAGATAAAGTTCATATTCTGAACTGGGTTTCTATTCAAACAACATATGTTACTTACCACATGAGTAGTACTGTACAATATGTCTGTTATCTCTACATTTAAATAGCATTACATCACTAGGTTCATACAGTACTCATGAAGGTGGATATGAAGCAAACTTTATGTTGCCAACTGTACAAACAAAATCACACCTGAAATAGAAATGAACAAGAAGTTAGCTCAGTCTACTTACTTACCTTGGCATTTTGGGGAATAATAAGTCGTTCTTTAGCAATAGTATCATACCAAGGAACCCACCGCTGCATTTCACGATCATACAGATAGTCATACACCAGTCCACTCTCAGGGGGCAGCATACTAAGGTAGAGAAAATTCACACCAAGTTAATTATCCATGAAAATATATCCAACAATGATATTTTTAGTGTGTATGAATGTGGTTAGACACGACCAGAAGAGAGAAGAGGTGAATACTAAACAGATACATCCACACACACACACAGCTCTGAATATCCCAACACAGAACAAATGACTCGTCTGGTGGCAAAGGGGCTTACAGTACTTATGGCGGCAATAGTTTTGAGTAAATTAAAGATAAAGTCTGATAATACTCATTAAGCAAATATGTATAAAATCCCTCATTATTATACACCAAATGACAGCTTATATTCTACTCCATTTGGTTATGCATAAAAGACAAAGCACACAAATGCAAACAAACACACCATTTTTGACAAGCAAGTCCCTCTGCCGCTCGACGCCTCAAATGTATCACGAAGGGGAAGGTAAGGGGCAGGTAAGGTAAGGGAGGTGTAAGAGTTTAGGTACTTGAAACAGATATTTTTAAACACCCTGGCTCCTTTTTGGGGGGTCCGAGCATCTGCACGGCTTCGGTCATTCCAGATTCGGGACTGCTCAGCCAGACAGTCTAGGGAACTACAATAACAACAACAACTTTGGGACAGTAATATTAAAATTCACATTCTATTACTGTCCCACACTTAAAGAAATTAACAAGAAACGAAATGATAGAGAACTGGTAAAGGTGACTGGAATCCTTTCATCATTGTGTAAGGATGTATTGAAGGTTCAAAATAAAGTAGAGTGAGTTATTTCTGGAAGAGTTTCATTGTATCATATACTGTACTGCATGTATTATGAGTAATAATAGTAATTTTTATCAGACAGCTTATCATCTGCCATTTATCCACATACCCCTTGGTTAGCCTGAAGCAGTCAGGTTTAGGAGCCGTGTCTACCTTGCCTGCTAGTAGCTTACGGAAAAACTGGTCAAGGAGGCGCCGACTTGTTCCTATGGATGGAGTAACAGTGTAGTGAGGAAATGTATATTGTGAGGAAATGTATATTGTGAAGAAAAGGAGAGGAATAATGAGGAAGACTGGACGAGAGGTGTAAGGAAACTACACAGTGAACAAGTGAGAGATAAAGTGCATGATATTGATGGTAAACAGCGAAGAACAGTGGAAGACAAGTTATAATTAAATTATACAAACATGACAATTTACATACAGTAATTATGAAAAGTGGAAGACAGGTTGGTAAGAGCAACAATACAAAGAGTAGAAGACAGTGATAAAATACACCAGTTATAATTTAAAGGGTGGAACAGCAGTGATAATGTAATGTACTGTACAGTTGGCCTAAGGAATTCGTATACACCACTGTGACATCAAAGGTTCATAACAACTAGAAAATTGAGTACAGTACTGTACTTTAATTTCCTCACACCAAACTTTTATTGTAATGTTATTTGGTTGATACTTGAATCAGTCAGCAGAACAATTCCTACAGTATGTGCAGAATAATGATCCCTTATAACCAATGCTCTGTGTATGAATTCCTGAGGCTGACTGTACATGGTGATGAACAGTAAAGTGGAGGCTATTATGAGAGTTCTGTATTTAGTGAGGGAAAGTGTAACAGGTTACACAATGAAGATGAAGAGAAGTGAGGTAAGAATGAGGTTGTAAATACAGTACAGTACAAGAATGGGTATTAATTATGAATGTAAATATATGGCAAACTTAGAAAGTGGAATATGAACAGTTTGCATAAAAGTGGTCAATTAATCTGTGAGAAAAATATAAGTCCATGTCCAGATTCAACTCTCTTCCAACTTTATGAATTATAACAACTGTGGAAGGACAACACTGATATGATCTGTAGCTGACCTGTGATAGTAGAGCCAACAGACCAAGGAATAACAAAGACTATGAGATGTTGTAAAAGATATGTGAGCCTGTCATCAGAGATCTTGGGTCCCAGAGGCTTCCCTGCTTCACGAATCTCATCCAGTTGAGAATCAAGTAGTCTTGCAAATGACTGGAAAACACAAAAGTAAAATATTGTATAAAAAATGAGAAGTTATTGTACTATATTTTGACACATATTTCTATAAAAAATATTTCCTATGCTATTATTAAACTAAGAGAGAAGTTAAAATCCAATCAACAGTCAAGTACAATACTACAGTACTATTGGCCACAAGAATTAGTACACACTCATGGTTTCAAGGGTTTACAATAAACAGAATACAAGTATATTGGTCTATGTAACTACAACATAACATTATAATAGGTTTGTTGTTTTTCAATCATCAAGTCACTAGGTTGACCATTCATTGAAGTACTTTAGGATAATTACTTCCTTTTTCACAAAACCTGTGTAGTAATTCCTGGGATCATCCGTACCTGGAAAAGATGTAGTTCAGATGTCTGAATCATCAGCTTGCACCTCCTATCTACAAAGTCAAATAAGGGAGGCAACAACCACTCCATCACAATGTCCACCATCAGTCGCACATCACCCTTTATGGAACCAGGTAATGTGGCCAAGTAGGAATCCTGGAAAGGGAGAACAGTGAAATGAGCGGCAGTGTCCATCATTTACTAAAACAGGTTCTGATACAAATAAAAAATGAACAACATTGATCTATCAATGGACTGGAAACCTTCACACAGACCTCAGTAGGTTATATACAGTATAGGCCTCTGTCATTAGTAAGATTAGACAGTATGGATACCAGTGGTTGTGATGGAGGTCGAAGGCAACAGTTCATTCACTATGCAGTCAGATACCAATGTTGAATCCCTTTGCTCCTGGAGGTAACTCAGTTTAGTGGTTTGGCTTGTGGTTGAATATTAATTTGCTTTTCACTTCTCAAACACTAATATCATGAGAACCTGTAGATGAATATATGTTCTTCATCCACCAATCAAAGGCCTGGATTACTTGAAACTGTTTTATATTTAGATGATAGTATACATTTGGTACATTCCTCCAAATTATGCCAGGAAACAGGACCAGATGAAGAAAAATAATGGTGTCCTGTTGCTTGGAATAGTTTGAAGGAATCAGTTGCTACAGATTTGCCAAAGATATCAACAAGGCCTCCTCCCCACAAACAAGAAATATTGTCTGCTGGCAATAAGAAAAATGCAGCCCATTTGGGATGGATAAACAAGTCCCCAGTATAACCTTGCTATTGAGGTGAAGAAGTTCTACCTTTGCCAGCCCTTAAGTGGTTTCAATGAGGGAATAAGGCTTCAATACAAATATATATACAGTATATATACATGTTGTTAATTGCATTTTGTGAGATAAGCAGCTGCAATAATTATTCTGTTCTGACTTACTTTAAGAGGTTGCCATCCAAGTTGCTTTGTCTCCATGTAGATCATACCACAGCGAGATACAGTGGCTGGGGAGGCTTGTTCTAAGTCACATGTCTCAAAGATCACACTCATCTTGCTCGGCATCTTGACAAGGATATAAAAGGCAAAATAATAGAATGCTCTTGTAGAAACCTATGATAGAACTTCAGTCATTCTTAAATTACACCAAAACTGTATAATACACAGAAGTTTTCAGCTAAAAAGCTTGAATTTTATAAAACTCTGGTTATAATTACTTAAACTAAAAAACTTATCACAAGTGAGGGAATACACTTCTACTATGGAAAAATTTACCCAGCTCATAGAATCAATCATTCAACTCTTGCAGTCACAGGAAAACAAATTATACTGTGGACATCACATGAAGAAGATAGCAGCAGCTACAACTGTACTGTACCTCTTTTTGGCTGGTAATCACTATGTATTGGTACTACAGTACCTGTATATGGAAATGAACACTATGACAAAGTGCTGTTACAGGCCTTACAAGGCACACTTTGAATATATACTCCATAATTCATCTGGAAATAGTAAAACAATATCCCCTCACCCCGACCAAGGGGGCGCGAGTCCCTGGGAATGGCTTCGGTCACCCGGGCAATACCTCACGGTATATATTGTACAGCTTTGTGAGTGTAAGTGACACTATTCAACTATCCAAAGAAGTGTAAAGAATATGAAATTTAATTATGAAAGCTGCAAACTCTTTAAGCAGTAAATTGTACCTGTATAATCTCTCCTGACATAAGACACAGCTTCTTATTGTCATCAAGGACTGTGTTAAGGTTCTCCACCCACAAAGCATCCACCGGACCATCCAGTACCAACCATCGACGCTCTTCTCCAGCTGAGGTGGCCATCTCACGGAAGGTCTTTGCCAACACACCTATCACACACAAGTTTCTTACTTTAGTACATATAGTGTTTATTGCACAGGCAAGGTTCCATAAACTAATTTTCAGAGAATTGCTTATTAGCAATATAAAATATATCACACCATTAATACTGTTATAGAGACTACAGTATATACAATCATTACCTCATTGTACTCTCTTTGATCCAATAAATAATTTGAATGAATATAATCATGCCTTCTTGTTCCTTCAACAGTTTCTTATCTTACCATCAGACCATTCATGTGAGAAGGGGTCATATGCACCATACAACTGACCAAGAGTAAGAGCTTTAGGGTTGATTATTTTGTATTGTACACCTCTTTCATCTGCCAGTTTTCTCTCACGTCCCACCTTCTCCACAGCTGAGGCCAGGCCCTGTCCATACAAGTAATAGCTTCATGTTACATTTAAAGTGTATCATTTAGTTTTTTGATACAGGCCTACAGTAGTGTATCTACATGCTCATACTATATTTTGTGTCCTGCCTTTAAGTGATAAATATCTGCATACAACCTAGGCTATATATACATATACAATACATACAATGTACTGGAGGCTACTTTTAAAGGCAAACTTCCAGCAGAAGCTTATCAATAATTTGATAACAAGCATTGTGTATAGCATGGACAGCAAATACCTATCCTGTACAGAAAATACACTTCAAAATGTTCATCCAAATAATTTAACAATATACAGTAATAACAAAAGTTTACTATTATAAAACAGTTTACCACTGAAACTCCTTTACTTATAGCCTAGAAGTTTTCAAAAGGTTTCAGCTAAGCATATACAGTACAGCATAAATATTAGTAACTACAGTACTTCAAAATTCCATGAATATTGTTATTACAAGATGCTGAATGGTAATAAATTGCATATATTGTATTCAGAAAAGGACATGCATTATTAAATACTACTGTCTGGCTAAAAACTATCATGCAAAAACAAAGCACACAGAACCAGAGGGCAAAATTTGTACAAATACTGAACAGTCAAAACATGCATGTATGGTTGGTCACAAGAATTCAATCATACACAGGCTAATGGAAGGAGAGGGTATTACTGTATTCTGGAAGTACTATACTGTAATGAATGGTCTAACAAGTGACTCAGTGATTAGCAAAACAACAAACCTTATAATAATGTTGTATTGCAGTTACAGTGAAAGCTCTTTTAACCGGCACTCTGTTAACCGGAAACTTCCCGTATCCGGCATTTTTGTTCATAAAGAAATAAATATAGCCAAAAAGAGCTGCCACGCTCACCTGCTCAGAGTGCAGAGTGAGGAGGGAGTGACGAGTGTTAAAAGTGAAGAGAAGTGTTCAGTACTCTTACTTTACAAATGTAAATACAGTATTACAATTTGTATTAAGCATATTAAATGCATATAACAATTTGTATTAAGGTTTTCGCAGACAACTCATGAATGAAATGAGTCGTTGGCATGCGTGGTGGTGGTGGAGGTGGTAGGGGGAAGGGGGGAGATAGCGTGATATAGTTTGTTTACATTTTAATGAGCATATTCTGGTATTTCCTTCTTTCTCTGTTCGAGAACAACCTTCCTTCTTGATATGGAAGGATATTACCTTCTGTTTTGTAAATGCACCACCTGACATGACTGAGTGTTGAAGCTGGTGGTTAATAACTCGTAATTACTAAAAACGAGCGAGTGACAAAGCAGGCTAGGCCTATATTCCCTTGACCTTCAGCTAGGGTGAATGGAGACTGAGGGTAGGGGGGGAAGGAGCATGGGAGAAGTGGTGGCAACACCCACACACACACCCACGCTTCACAGACGAGTGATATAATTTCGTGACATGTTTATTATAATTTCGCTCGTTATGTATAAGAACTCCTCGGATTTATTTGAGAGTCAACTGTATATATACATAAATAGGTATGTAATGATGTGTAAATAATGTACTTACCGAAATCCATTGTATTGGGGTCTTTTAAATTGAGGTTTAACTGCACTTGTGAATGAATATAGAGTAACGTAATTTTAAAGTACACTTTCTTGTATCCGGAAATTTCTCGTATCCGGAACGTTCTCGGTCCCACTGGTGCCGGATAAAAGAGCTTTCACTGTACCTAGCTTTACATTTTCTATATACTCTCAAAAACAACAGCATGTATACAAATTCTTGTGGCCAATAGTAGCCTACAATCACAACACTGAACACTCACTGCTTGAAGCTCTGATGTGAGACAAGTGAGTGTGAGGAAACAACCACAAACTTTCATGTCTGATAAGTGTGAGTGAGAAGGATGGGAGAACAGGAGGTTGGGGTACTGTATGGTTTACGAATCCTGCCAAGGTTTAAAATATAGTACAGTACTGTACACTCGCAATCCAAAATATGTTTCCAGGCTTACTTCGAATAGCCTGATCAATTATTAAGCGAGCACAAGCAAATATGAAACAGGATAAGCGTTGCAATTGGTCCACTAGTATGTCAAATGATTCGAAACTTAAACAAGACCTGGATACAAACTTTGGATTGCGAGTGTACATAGATGGTGTTCATTGACTTTGTATACAATATCACAGATTAATGAAAACATGATGTTTGCATATAATGAATGACCAAGAGTTCCTTTTTATCATATTTAACAGATGAGAACAGTAAATGCTTAACATATTTTCTTACATGCCTTATCATTATACATCATGAGACACCATGACATATAATTATGGATTTTTTATACTGTGGTGCAATCAATTCTACATATCCTCCTTTTCCAGTTCACCCTTCCTTCTTCCCCAATTCACCCTTCCTTCCCAATAAGCAGATAATGAGTGCTTCTAGCAGGTGTTTCATGATCATTTGTCTCACATCAGAGCTTTGAACAGAGTGCAACATGAAGTACTCCATGACTGTGTCTGGTCCATCACAAGACAGATTTCAGCTGAGAAAACACAATACAAAGTATCATATCACATTATACTAATATTTTTACATGCCACTTTTCCTAAGGATTTAAAAGTTAAATTAGATTTCATGCGAAATTTATTACCAAAAGCCAAAGTAATAAAGGACTAATGTAAGGCTTGTTCTCACAAACACATTGAGCATACTACCTCTATCTTACACTATCAAATACCCTTACACTCTTTGTCAATTCTAATACACATTGTCACTTTTAATTCAAGTTTATTAAACTTGACCAGAATAATCATTCATAACTCATTCAAATAAATATCAATAATTTTCTTTCACTACAACCAACTAGCCTAAATATGCAACAGAGCACTCTAGCACATCTCTCACTCTACCACTCCCAAAAGCAACAAAGAGGCACACTAGACACCCCCTTAGTGATGGCCTTGAACATGCCCAGCCTCCTTTGTCGCCCCTTCTGTTGGAGTGCTGCTGCCAGCGTCTGTCAAGGGAAGGTTATTGGCATACTGGAGTCACACTGTCACAACTTGAAAAGTGATGAGGGAAATTTTGAGTGAAACTGGTCCTCTTTTGCATACAAGCATAGATTACTGCTGGAAAAAGTAATTGCTACAACAAATGAAAACTACATTACATTATTTATAAGCACTGCTCTTCAATGGTTGGTCAATCAGTGAATAGTATTTCCTGTAATCAAGATTAAGGACTACAGTACCAAGTCTGTATTTCTGCATTCCTTGAAAAGGAAAAGTTAGTATAGTACAGTACATGCTTGGAAATGCACTGTGAGTTTTGCTTGCTTTTGCCTTTTATTCAGTCTAGGTTCTCCTGTGAGCAGTCAGCAAATGTATAAAAACTAGCAACAGTGTGTCAAATACTGATGCTACTAACTACGTGCTAATCAATATTCAACGTACGTGAAACATCAAACAGCTAATGAGGTGCAATCCAAACACTACAGTGAATATTGAACATCAGCAGTGGAAGTGAGCTCTAAATTCAAGTACAGAATACATATTCAATCCCAGGAATAATGCTGAACTATGTACACAACTGTGCTGGAATAAGAAGGAAGATACAGTACATATTAGTACCGTACTGAAGAGTAGTGTGCTGTAAATTGAGCTAAATGTGATCTTGCCATGAGTGGTTATTATTATTCTTATTTATTATACAGTAAACGTTGTTCATTTTTCTCTTACAACTACTGTACAAGATAAAGACCATAAAATAACTCCAACACGTATAATACAATATGGTGTAATGTCACTGTTAAAGTTTTACTATTGTACTTCTGTTATTGATTTGTTCCATAATATTTATGGGTAACAGAGTAAGTTAACTTCTTTTATTGAGACAGCACACTACATACCTCTATCTCTATCTATAACTCTGACAACTTGATCCCTCCAGGAACTCCCCCAAGGAAGTGGCCATAGAAAGAGTTTCCAATTTCCTTGTTCCAACACTTCTTCCTTGCTCAGTCAAGCCCTCCCCATCTACAGTGCTTAAGTTTCTCTCCCTCATGTACTACCAAGGTATTTTACCTTGATTATACATCTGTCTGGTGGTCTGTCTCATACTAGGCCCCACTGCTATACATCATCTCTGTAACATCTCCATCTAGCAGTCTCTGTATATGTCCAAACCAACTTAATGTTTTACACTGCACTCTCTCAATCACCCTACACTCACCTTCCTGCCTTCACACCCAAGCCACATCTCTCATACATATTCCCATTACATTGCCCATCTCAATTCATCAATACACATACAGTACTACTATAAATTAGCTCAGCTCAATTAGCTATACAGTACTGTACTGTACCTACTCAAAACATTTGCACCCTATACATATCAATGAATACAGTAAACTATAATAGAATATGAGGAACAGTTTTGATATTTTACAAACTGAAATATTAATGAAAAATAACTGGATCAACCTGGTATGGAATCTGGGAGCAGTGTCACAAGACTGGAAGAGAACCATAATTGTACCATTGTAAAAGGATAAATGGAGTAGGGATATACTGTACTCATTTGTACTGTAGTAGCCATTGGAATATAAGTAATATAATAAAAGACAGTACTGTAATGTGAGCAAGGAACAGAGAGGGTTCAGAAGGGGAAAAGGATTCAGGGATCAGATCTTTGCAATCTAATCAAAAGGATGGAGCTATGTAGTCAATGGGCATTAAGTGGTAGGCTTACATGGAGAGGATGGATGAAAGGCATGATATGAGAGTTCTAGGGCATGTATTTATGATTAAACTAATAAAACTAAACCTTTTATCCTACAGTAGTCTTGCTCCTAAGAACACAAAAATTTACAAAGAAAACTAGTACATTATTGACTTTATTTTTCAAATGAACAACCATTAACTCAAGGTAACAAGATTCATTTGTAATTAATCATATTCTTGGTACACCTTTCAATACTCAATTAAATATATCTCCACTGGACATTTCCTAAACTGTTTTACTGATATATAGACTACAGTACATACAATGAAATACTTTATATATACATATACTAATTCTTATACAGTACATAAATAAAAGCATAGTTACAATATAAGCCAAGGTTATACAATAATGTACTGTGCTGTATATAATTAAATATATATATATATATATATATATATGTATGTAAACAGCTGCTATATAAAATAGGAAAATTTCAAGAGAATCACTGAAAGAGAATATGATTTACAGACATAGAAAATATATGAACAAGTTACAGAAAATATATAAGACAAAATGCTTCTCAAATGAAAGACATAACATTGCAACCTTGTAATATACTTTATAAGTTATTGGGAATGAGTTTATATGGTTACTGGTAAGTGTAGTGTAATATTTTATGTTATGCGATATTCTCAAACAAAATCTATAACTAACAGACAAAAAAACTTGCTGGTTTCAAGTCTCATTACAGATTTAACTGTGAAAAAATTGAAGTAGAACTTATGCAAATTACAAGTATTTATAAATAATGTGAGTTAAATATCACTACCAACAATATGCCACAATGATGTGACTGTACAGTATTTTATAATGTTGTTGTGTGGTAAAACATACACTGAACTGTACAGTGTGAGAAGGTGTAAAGTTGTATCATCTCATGTGGTACAGGTATTTACAAATGCATGATGTGCTGTAAACATATCAGTGTGGAATTGTACAGGTACAAAATACCTGTTAAATAATCTGTGAAATCATCCATGAAAACTGTGAATTAAATGCAAGTTCACAATATGGTAATACCTTATACAAATTGTACATATGACTGACCTGATAAATCTGTGTTTTTCCACTGAGAGGTTCACCAACAACCATAACACCATGTCGTACCAATACCATGTTATAAAGCTGCAACATTTTGTTACGGAACCATGGAACTTCCTGAAACAACACACATTGGGTATACTAACTCTTCATTTATGGTACATAATTACAGTATGAACAAATACAGTACAGTATTCTTTAGCATGTTATTTATATTTTTTATTGAAGTTCTGGTAATGTATTCTTTTCATGAGGTTGGCCACTTCTAAAAAGCTAATGTCATTTCTGGCCATAAAAATACTGTCGTCTGTAGTCTTCTAGTCTTTATAACCCTTCATTCTTTACCCTGTCAGTTCACAGCTACTCTTCAAAGATAGTTTCAGTTGCTAATGATTATCTATTGTAGTTTTAACCTCACCAATGTAGATGGGGAGCTTTTGGTTTCATTTACATTTTCATGAAACTTAGTGGACAGACGTGCTATGAGCCAAGGAACAGCAAGCGAGTAAAATTAGCAGGTGATTGACAGAGCACAGGCACAGGTATGTGAGCAAATAACCCTACTAGTTGTAGATGTACTGTACATGTGTTTTTTTTTAGGAAAAGGAGATAGTGAATGGTTTGTGGTCTCCAGACGTCCCTCTAGTTGCAGTTACACTCTCTTTACATACTTCTCTTCTAACATCAAGACAACTAAACAATATGCTGGAAGCACCTTCACCTTGATGATCTTTCCTTCTTCTTTATGTCACTTCTATATCTATAACATTTCATTATCTCTGTTTTTCAACTTCAACCTCTCTTCATAGACATTTTCATACAAAATAAAGACAACTGCATACTGCTTAATTCTCATTTCTCTGCTGTGCTGTCTTGTCTATATTAAACTGCATGAAAGTACTGTACATGACATACTTCAGGTTTCCCCCTTCCTCTACAGTAGGCTATATATTTTTCCTTCATTCCCATATACAGTACAGTACATCCAGCATCAAATTTATTTTGAACTCTATAGTACATTGAGAATAAGGGAGGTATATGATACACTCCATTACCTCTATCTCTTTCTTTTTTCCTTCTCCTTCATTCAGTACTTTACTTTTCAATATACTGTACTTGTACTGTACTGTAAAGTGGCATCCTTAGAGAAAGAGAGCCTAGAGAAAAAATTACTCAACTAACCTGTAGGTTATTCTCAGCGAGGGTCTTGCGAATTGCAACTTCAA
The DNA here is from genome assembly GCA_034508575.1 of Petrolisthes manimaculis. Taxonomy (NCBI): domain Eukaryota; kingdom Metazoa; phylum Arthropoda; class Malacostraca; order Decapoda; family Porcellanidae; genus Petrolisthes; species Petrolisthes manimaculis. The sequence goes on along the minus strand of JAWZYT010000433.1, from coordinate 121,029 downwards.
GCACTGAGTCTGGTTGTATACTGCTACTCTCAGATGGGAACAGATCCTTCACTATTCCCTCAAACAATTCCACATCCTTTCAGGGCCGTCATGTAATAAAATACACACAAACATAATAATAATTCTTGGGATATTACTAATTATGTGCTCTTAACCACAAAAGTTATTCAGATATTGACAACTTTGGTGTACTGATATATATCCAGAAAACATACCAATACACCATAAACTGATACTGTACATAAAAATACTCTACTGATTGTTGTCATTAACACCAGCAGTATCAAGCAAAATTTACACTAAAAATTTGAGTACTTTCTTGGACAAGTAAGTTAATTAATTTCTACCTAGACGTTATGACTAATCAAAATAAAGATGCCACTAGTAGTGATAACACAAGTGCCAAATTCTGTACAAGTGGCTTTAAATCTGATAATGTTAAAGCAAGTACAGTATATGTAATGGAGTCCTTACCTGAGCCACAAACTTGGGTAGGTTTACATCTTGTATTGCCTTCAAGATAATCTGTGATTCGGGTAGGTTTGGCAAGAGAAGGCGCAGATTGTTGGCAGCTAGCAGGACGGCCTTCACTGCCCTCATACCATAGTCATAGTGGTGTTGTAATGAAAGCTGCTCTGAACACAAGCGGTATGTGTCAATGATCTTGCAAGCCAGGCTGGAACATAACAACTACAGTACAACTATTGTACTTGTATGTTGAGGAATAAAAAAACAAGGATCCAATAAAAACACAAAATAAGATCATATACAAGAATCAACAATGGGTACAAAGTTAAGAAATGGAGCAACAGAAACATTCAACACTGGTGAGATAGAAAATCACTGAATGATTTCCTGCCATAAGCATCCCTATCCCTCAACTAGAAGTTCCAAAGGGGGACTGAGGTGTCATACTAACTTAGATGAAATATAGTTGACAAACTTGGGTAATGTACAGTCGTGGACATGAATTTCAATACATACATAGATAACTCAAACAAATTGATGATTAACATTTTCACATTCTCAACATTATGTTGTTGTTTTGAATAGTGAGCAGCCTACTAGCAGTAAAATAGGAGACGGTACTTGACCTACTTATTGGAAAGTTTCTCAGCTAACAAACAGAAGAAAGCTGTCAAATGTTTACATTTGTAATCCCTATGTGGGTGATTATTATTGTCCATGACTGTACAGCTGGCAAAGTATGGTAAAAACCTGTGATTACTGCACATGACAAAATTACATCTGACAATTTCTTTCGGTTATGTCTGGTAAATACATTTATTTTACTAAATCCCAAATCATCATATTAGTCATACATTAATGAAGTGATGTGACTGTGAACAAGGTGTTTGAAGGATTGAATGTGTTGGCTCGGCAGAGACACAGAATAGTTTCCTGTGTGCCATGCATTTAGAAAACAGACTTGGACAAACATCTAATTATCTAATGACATAATATACTGTACATATCATGGGAATATGTCTGTCCTACTATGGTCACACTAACCTATCAGCCTGGACAAATCCCATGGAGAAGAGAGATATCTTGGCAATGAGGACGTAGTCAGGGACCATCATAGCCACAGTGCGAAACAAAACCTTGAGACTGTCTGGAAGCTCACGTCGTCCCGCATACCTGGTTCAAGTTACAGACAGACACAGGAAGGGAAGGTGCATAAAAGGCAGAGAAAGAGGAAATTGGATGACACAGAGCAGGAAAGTTGAGGAGAAAAGAAGATAGGAGGAGAAAAGGAAAGATCAATTTATTAGTCTGTGATCAATTTTATCAACCAAAGAAAAGTAATTAAGCACCATCATAACAATGTAGAATGCAACATTCTTTACTGCATTTTTCCTACTAAAAAGTAATACCAAAAAAACCTTCAGTATGATTTTTACAAAGATCTTTACTGTACATACAGTACATTCAATTCAAACTGGCTTGTTGAAAGGATCTATAGTAATCTTTAACCTGTTAAAATAATATTGTACGAGAAAGTTACAATTAACACAAGAGTGAGTAATAAGATTAATTTTCATGGATTGGCTGCAAATTCCGCAAGATAACTGTAAGAAAATAAACATCTAAGTACTGTATACTGATACAGTACAGTTTATAAGTTTAATCAAATATACAACACTGCATTACTTGTACTACGGAAATTTACTGTACATTCTTGCATATTTATCCATACAGTATATGGCAGAGCATTTTTCACATATCCAGCATAACTATATAATCAATACTGTTTGTGGCCACACATTATTGTATGAGAGATGTAAAGCTTATTCAACAACTTTCAAGCAGTTTACAGTACTTCAGAAAGTCATATATACATTTACCTAAACTCTTACAGTCAAAAGTGATGTCCCTTGATATGTGAGCTACAGTTACTCCTGCCTTATTTACCATAAACTATCAATTAAATTATCTCTTAGTCTGAGTTCATTTTGTTTCCTATCTACACCACCTTATTGCACAAGGGAGCTCCCATTCTGAGGGTTATTATAGTTAATTACAGTATTATATGAACGATACACATTTAATTAAGGCAAGCATAAAAGTATACTTTTAGAGAATGAACAGATTAAAGGAAAGTTGTCGAGAAGAGATTATGAGAAAGCTAAAAGATCACACACTTCCTTCCCCAGTGCAGCTGTGGTTGGGCAGACGAATTGGAACAGTCGGAATATATTAGATAAAGACTTATCAACAATCCAACCAGCTCCACCTCTTCACCATGACATTATCAGAACTACATAAGCACAGCACAGTAAAGTATTGTAAAACATTCAGATATCATTAATGGAAGAGATATTGCTCAAATGGCGAGTGAGTTGGTAAACCCTTTAACAATTAAATCATAATATTATTGGTAACCCTTTAACAATTAAATCATAATATTATTGGTAACCCTTTAACAATTAAATCATAATATTATTGGTAACCCTTTAACAATTAAATCATAATAGTTTTGCCAAACTTTAGGAACATTTTTAGACAGCATGCTCACCATATGTTATTTGTACATAAAATTTTAGCATCCCACATAATTTTAAACAGCTCAGTTTAAATGTATCCTTTGTTAGTAATATTTTTTGCACTCAAGATATTAATTATTTTCAGTTTTACCAAAAGCATACCAGTACTGTACTACTAACACAGACACATCTAGATACATAAACATATATGTAGAACAATAATACTGTACATTACTTTATTTACAAGTTTTAGTTTATGTTGAGTGCAGCTTTTCATTATCACAAAGTACAATAACAATGGACAATGAAAATTCCATGATATTAACAGTGTTCAGTACCTGTAAAAAATAAAAATATAATAACTAAAGATTAAGAAGAAGAAACACACTGGCAGTTGAAAGAATCTATTCCAAATGGTTTTGGGGACTTCTGTCACCATCTTCATGAAGTAAGAATATATTCTTACTACAGTAGCACCTTGTGGTCCCCAGAACTACAGTACCTTGTACCAAAATCTGAATATCCATCCTCCTTGGTAAAGGACTGCAAGGTTCAATGAATGGTCCCATATTGTATGATGTTTAAAATGCCAATACTGTACCAACACATTAAGGTGTTCCCTTCCCTGCATTATGGTAGCCAAAGTGTTGTATATAGCATTTAAGAAGGGATACATTTCACATTATAAAATAAAGTCTGTAGAGAATGGATTCAGTATTACAAAGCACTTTTGTGATAATTCCTTATACAGTACTGTACTATAATTTATTTACACCACCAGAACACTCATTATTATAGTTACAAATGGAATAAATTATAATTTATATTAATAATTACAGAGCATTTCTCAAACCAAAATCAACATCAAGCTTTAGCAACATTCTGCAATGATGAAAGCTTCACAAATAGCTGCAGTCCTTACCACCATAAACAAGCATTGAACACCACCTTACCGCACTACACTTTGTCCTCTCCTTTCCACAGCCCTGTTTCTTCTAGTGTCGTACCTAATATAAAGTTTCTGTTAGAAGAACCAGGAATACATTATGATAAATACAAATTGAATCATTTCGGCACACACAAACACACACACACACACACACACACTACAACTGAACTCTGAGGAATAAAGAAAGGACAATTAATGATCACCTCATCTGTAAGATTAAAAATACAGTCAATAACCAATGAAATATAAAATGAAAAATAACTGCAGAAAAGCTTTTCAGCAATGAATCCAGGAGAGGTATGGAGGAAATAAAAAAAATTGTAACTGCATTACAGTACCTGACAACTGATTATTGAGAACCAAACCTTACCCAGGATTCATAGTGATAAAAATTGCACATGTTGGGTTGAGAACAAGATCAGCTCCCTGGAAGACAAATCTAGGAGCTCTACGGGCCACAGCAGCTTGAATGGTTCGAATCTGTTGTCCCACTACTGACAGCACCTCCAGCTGAATCCGATTGAACTCATCAAAGCAGGCCCAGGCACCACTCTGGGCCAGTCCCTATTGAATAAGACACAGATTTATTCCATGACATTGACATCACTCATCAGAGGAGGTTGCTGCAACTTCAATAGGTCTATTGGAATTTTTATTAATTATAGTAATTTTCTGTACAATCAGTCACAATATGACTAATTTAACTAATGACTATGTGACCTGAGGTTACACTAAAATCCTTCAAGTATTAAATACAGTACAGTTTGCATTTCTACCATTAATATCATGCATTTATTCACATGGATTCAGATACTTTTCCTTCATAGGAACTCTTTATAACCTTCACACTACTGAATGCTCTATTGAACTTTTTGGAAATATCATAGTGCATCTATCCTCTAATATTTCTGCTCTACTCTCTTACACTTCCATGTACTAGACCTCCCAAGTCCTTTCTTAATCTGTATGGCAACTCTCCATAAGACTTAAACTGATCCTAATTTACTTGATAAAGTCTCAGCTAGGAGAAAAAATGTTCACATTCTGAAAAATTATTGTGAAATATTGTTAAGAAAGGAATGTCTAGGAAAATAAAAAAAAACTTCTGAAAAGAAACTTATGACAGAATTATATATAGACTAACCTTGAAAAATTTAGCCATTGCCTTATGATCCAAGCCATCAGAGCAATTGAAGATGATGCACTGCTTAGCAACAGCCTTAGCTAAGTCTTTACATGTCTCTGTTTTTCCTGTACCAGCTGGTCCCTCAGGTGATCCCCCAAGATACAGTTTTAAAGCTCCCATCAGAGTCCTACAAAGGAAGAATACAGACAATTATACTGTAATTATTAATCAAACCCAATATCCCTCTTCTTAAAGGGTGGTGGATTTAATGACCTTTTTGATCCTTCATTTCTAATCATTCTTGCATACACCTTGCCTTCTCTGCTAAATAAACATATTCCTCTAATCTGTAAGCATTCCACCTTCCTAAATACAGTACAGTACTGTATTATAAATGGGTATAATCATTGTCTTTCATCTGTGAGCTGACATACAGGATTTTACTCAATCATTTCTAGGCACAATATCTACTGTTATTTGTCTTCTTAGTACTGTAGTCAGCTTTGCGCAGTGGCAATATCGTAACCAATGAGGTTGAGGTGGTTGCTGCTGCGGATTGCTACCATTTGTGTTGGGAAAAGTAGTCACCTCGGTGACCTACCCTTTCTCAGGAAGGGTAGGTAAGCCTTACCCTGCTTCCACGTGGCAACCTCGGGTAACACCTCCCTTGTTTTTACCATTTTTTATAAAGCAGGAGGTGAAGCTAAAGCGGGAGGCAGTGTGGGGGATTAAAGTTTTGTTTTCCCCACATACAGGTTTTAGTAATTGTATATATCCTTTTTAGTTTTTAAATTTTTTTTAACATCTTTTATTATATTTGACACTGGTGAGACTTTTTGTTTTTAATGCTGACGGCCCGTGTCCCTCCGGGAATGAGCGCTGCATTGGCCTTGCCAGCCATCAGCGGCCCCCCAGTGGGGGAGTGGACAGTTATGGCTGCAGGCGGGGGTGGGGGGTGGGGGTGGGTCTCCGGATTTCACTGTGGGGAGAAGGGGGAAGGGGGGGTGCTTGAGGGTGGTAGCAGTGAATGTGAATGGGATAGGTGAAAGGATGAAGAGGCGTGAAATAATTTAATGTTTTAAGAATGGAGAAGTGGATGTAATGGGAGTGACTGAAACACACGTGAAAGGATGGGAAGTGGAGGATTGTGAGGCTGGAGGAGAGAGTGTGATGTGGGATGGAATGGAGGGAGGTGTAGTGTGGACAGGAATGGATGAGAAGTGTAAAGGAAGAGGGAGGGAGGGGTGTGCAGTGCTGGTATCTCCGAGGGTATGGAAGGGAGTAGATGGACATGGATGGTGTGGGACCAGAGTGGCATGGATGACAGGCAAGATTGGTTTAAGTATGCATGGGTGTGTGCGTATGCACCTGTGAATGAGAGGAGTAAGGCAGGGAGAGAGAAAATGAGAGAGTTTTGGGAGAAACTGAATGGGTGTCTGAGGAAGTTTGAGAGTGGAAGGAAGATTGTAATGATGGGTGATATGAATGGGAAAGTAGGAAATGAGAAAGTAGGAAGCATTGTTGGTAAGTGGGGTGTGGAAGGAGTGAATGAGAATGGTGAGTATCTGGTGGACGTCTGTGCTGAGAGGGGGTTGTTTTTAGCCAACACCTTCTTTCAGTACAAGATGATCCACAGGTATACATGGAGGAGAAGGGATGATAGAGGAAAACAAAAGAGTTTAATTGATTATATAGCAGTGGATGAGAGATTATGGAAGGATGTGATGGATGCATAGGTAGTGAGAGGAATGGTACAGTGTTCAGACCATTTTGCTGTAATGGTAAAGTTGAAAGTCAGGGTTAAGTGGGAATACTGTAGGAGGGAGGAAGGGGAGAACAAGCAGCAGGTGGCAAGTGGAAGATTGAATCAAGGAGAGGTGCCAGAGGATTGGAGGAGGGCTATAATTGTACCGTTGTATAAGGGGAAGGGGAGTAAGGAGGAGTGTGGTAGCTATAGGGGAATAAGCCTTCTTAGTGTACCGGGGAAGGTGTATGGGAAGGTTCTAACTGAGAGACTGATGGAAGTAACAAAGAGTAAAGTTAGTGAGGAGCAGGGAGGGTTTAGAAAGGATAGAGGATGTGTGGACCAAATATTTGCATTAAAATCAATAGTGAAGAAATATATTGGGAAAGGTAGGAAGTTGTATGCTGCCTTCATGGACTTGGAGAAGGCATACGATAGGGTGGATAGGAGAGCTATGTCAGAGGTGTTAAGAATATATGGTGTTGGGGTGTCTTTGCTAAAAGGCATTGAGGTTTTTTATGCATGTGTGCGGGTAGAGGGTGATCTAAGTGAGAGTTTTAATATTAAGGTAGGGCTGAGACAGGGATGTGTTATGTCACCATGGCTTTTCAATATATATATATGGATGGTTGTATGAGAGAGATGGAAGCCAAAGTGAATGGTATAGGGGTGAAATTGAGGCTGAATGAAGCAAATTGGTCCTTGGTGGCAAGTCTGTTTGCAGATGACACTGTGTTGATGGCTGAAAGTGGAAGGGAGTTACAGAGAGTGGTAGATGAATTTCAGTCTGTGTGTAAACGAAGGAAACTGAAGGTGAATGTTGGAAAAAGTAAAGTGATGGTGTTTGAGAGAGCAGGAACTGAAGTGATTGACTTTGCTACACCGTACAGAGTGGAAGTACCAACTGGGACTAAGTGTGAGATAACTCTGAGAGGTGAGAGGATGGAGGAAGTGAAGGAGTTTAAGTACCTGGGTAAAGTTATGTGTAAACATGGAAGTATGGAAGGAGAAATTAGGGAGAGAGCAGTGAAGGGTAGACAGGTCTTGGGATCATTGGGAAGGATTATGAAGGGTAGAAGTGTGAGTATGGAGGTGAAGAGGGGACTGAGGAACAGTATAATCCTGCCAACACTGACATATGCATCAGAGACATGGACATGGAGTAAGGCTCTTCAGTCTCGGATAGGTGCTGTGGAAATGAGCTACTTGTGAGGAGCATGTGGGGTGTCTAGGTGGGATGGAGAAAGTAATGAGAGTGTGTACGAGAGATGTGGTATGAGTGAGAAGGCATTTGGTATCGAGTGTGGAGTGGTTGAGAGAGTGAAGCGTAATACATTAAGATGGTTTGGACATGTAGAGAGAATGCAAGGTGAAGAGTTTGTAAAGAAGGTGTATGGAAGTGAAGTTGTGGGATGTGGTGTGAGAGGCAGACCACCAGTTAGATGGCAGAATAGAGTGGAAGAGTATGTAAAGGAGAGAAACGTAAGGGTCAGAGGAGGATTTGAACAAGTAAGGAGGGAGTGTTGGAACAGGGAAAACTGGAGACACTTCTGCCGTGGCCACCCCCTTGGAGGGAGTTCCCGGAGGGAACGAGGCGTCAGAGCTATAGATAGATAGATAGATAGTCAGTTCATCCACATCTAAAACGTAATCATTCTTTAAACTACAGTACTGTATCTAACTAATGCTATAGATAAATTACAAACATAATCATTAGCAGCCATAAATTTCACACTTCTATACATACTGTAATTCATTCATTCTTAAACAGTGAGACATTGGTCCGTATGTAAGAACATCTGTGGTGTTGACGATGGTGTGGTACCGGTACGATGACTCTGATGTTTTACTATGGTGTCGTCTTATGAGTACCATGCTATCATCAACACCACCATGTCCCTGAATATGTCCCACAGTTCCCTCAAGTCAACTCCCACTAAGGGCTGACCACGGGAGAAAAGTATCATTCCAAAATTCTCCACACATCTCTCTCTGCTTTCAGTTTTATTCTGTATAGTTAAATCATTTCTTTATTGTGCCTCTTTAATATTTCCCTAGGATGTTAATCTGGTACATTGTTAATTTTCTGTTACTGTACATGTTTTGGACAACCAAAACATTACATCTATCTGGGAATTACTGGACATAAATGTTAACATCTTATGGACTCACCTAAAGCAGCGATCAGTAAGTGGAGTGATCACAAGTCTGGAGGTGTTGCCCAGATACTCATAGCCATAGTCAAGGGTGGTGAGCATCATGGAAACTTTAATCAGTTCATTCACCCAATAGTACCTCAGTTGACACACCCATGAGAAATCCTTCACTCCCACCACACCTCGCTGTACCAACTCATCCACAACATCACGTCCTGAGAAGAGACTATACTGTAAATGTGTGCCTGCCATGGCTTGTACACTTCAAAACTACCCTAACTTTAGATCAAGACTAGTTGCAAGACATTCAATATGCACCAATGTTTACCAGTCTCTGGAACTTAGTAGACTGGTTGTACACATTTCTCTCTCCTACTTGTATTTACTACTTCCCTTTTCCACTATTTTTTCCTCCCAGTGTAAAACAAACCTTTACTTAATCTGAGCATCTGCCCAAGTGTGAAAGTCTATAAACAGTGCACTATTATTTCATCCTCTTTATTAAATGTGTGAAAGTCTACAGACAAAGCCAAGCAAAATACCTGGAGCAAATATTAGATGAACTTTAGTCCCTGACAGTACTGTACTGTTATTGTTGTGTTCTTGATGTTCTCGCGGGGGGGGCCTCCTGCCCCACAGACCCCCAGTACACTTTGGTCACAGTGAAAAACAAATTAAAATAAAGGAGAGGCTGCATGGCCCTATATGTCTGGGCTATTGAAGCACATCCCAGGGAAATGGGACCAGAGCTTACTGGACCAGGGAGTCTGGAGGCCTCCGACCACCAGGGAGATTGGGGGAAAGGTCTTTGATCCCACAGCCAGTGCTATGGGCCCAAATTCACGTTACAACAAGGGCTACAAGTGGGGCCGCACCTTCCATGAGACCAGCCCTGAAGAGACCATAAGGGGGAGGGAGTTTACACTGCTGCATACAAAGTAATAATGTACCCCCGTGTGCGGGCAATCCACACAGCAGTGGAAAAAAAAAAGCCTCCGGTTGCAGTACACCTCACATGGATTTTTATTAATCCATGTGGGCAGATCTTGTCAAATCCATTAGAAAGTGAAAGATCCTGCAATAATCTATTTCTAGCCCTGTGGGAGATGGCTAGTATTCATAATGAATAAAGTCAACCCCCCTGGGCAGAGTACTGTACTGTCATAAGTGTTAGGATTAGGGAGTGTAAATAAGCTAATGTGCTATGTGACTAACCCCCTTCATAAATTGTATCATTAATTTTTCTAGCAGAGTGAACAAGTTTACAATACATACACCATTTATAATTCTACCACTGCAAACTTTAGATGTGAATTAATCTAATGGAGTGGAATGTGTTGGTATCCCGAACTGAAAAGATTCCTCTTCTTCTCTTTAACACTTACTTTTCTACTTTACTAACCATGGACGTATGTAACAATGAGCGCTCCCATTGTGAGTCGTGTTCCTTGATCTAGCTTACCACGCACCAGACCTACTACTTCCTGGATCCTCCCTACACACCCTTTTAAATATTCCTGTGAGAGTGGAGAATGAATAAAACATTAAAAACATTAAGGTAGATCTTATATACAGAGATGAGATACAGTCACTACACACAATGGAAAGTAGATGAATAATGAATAACTGTCCATTGGTCAAGAAATCTAATAACACTTATGTACAGTACTGTAGTAAGACAAAGATATTTGGAGAAATATATTGGTAAAATATATTGGGAAGGATAGAAAGCTGTATGCTGCCTTCATGGATCTGGAGAAGACATATGATAGGGTTGATAGGAGAGCTATGACAAATGACTAAGGATATACTGTACGGTGTTCGTGGGCACTTGGCTGGAAGGCATTGAGGCCTTTTATACAGAGGCAAAAGCATGTGTAGAGGGTGATTTGAGTGAGTAAAAACTTTGATATTTGTATAGGGTTGAGGCAAGGGTGTGTTATGTCACCATGGCTGGTCAATGTCTATATGGATGGTTGTCTGAGGGAGATGAAGGCCAAAATGAATGGCCTGGGAGTCAAGTTGAGGTTGAATGGAGGATATTGGTTCTTGGTGGCAAGCTTATTTGCGGATGATACTGTGTTGAAGGCTGAGATTGAGAAGGAATTGCAGAGGGTGGTGGATGAGTTTCAGTCTGTGTAAATTAATGAAACTGAAGGTGAAGGTTGATAAATGTAAGGTTTATATGAGAGAGTAGAAACTGAAGTGATTGACTTTGCCACACCCTATAGAGTGGGAGTTCCAACTGGGACTAAGTGTGAGATAACTCTGGGGGGTGAGAGGATGGAAGTGAAGGAGTTTAAGTACCTGGGTACAGTTCTGTGTAAACATGGGAGTATGGAAGGAAAAATTAGGAAGAGAGCAGTGAGGGGTAGACAGGTCATAGGATCACTGGGGAGGATAATGAAGGGTAGAAATGTGAATATGGAAGTGAAAAGTGGACTAAGAAATAGTATAATCCTCCCAACACTGACATATGCGTCAGAGACATGGGCATGGAGTAGGGCTCATCAGTCTAGAATAGGTGCTGTGGAAATGAGTTACTTGAGAGGAGCATGTGGAGTTACAAGGTGGGATGGAGAAAGTAATAAGAGTGTGTATGAGAGATGTAGTATGAGTGAGAAGGCAATTGGTAGTGAGTAAGGAGTGGTTGAGAGGGTGAAGTGTCACATTGAGGTGGTTTGAACATATGGAGGGAATGCAAAATGTGAAGTTTGCAAAAAAGGTGCATAGAAGTGAAGTTGTGGGATCTGGTTAGATGGCAGAACAGAGTGGAAGAGTATGTAAGAGAGAGAAATGTGAGGGGAAGTGAAAGGCTTGGTCAATTAAGGAACAGGAAAACTGGAGACACTTCTGCTGTGGCCAGCCCCTTGGAAGGAGGACCCAGAGGGAACAAATGATAGATTGATCGATTGTTTGCAACTGCGTGATCATATTAAGCCCGAGGAAGAAGGCGATCGAGAGGTGGGACAGTAAGCACAAAAGGTAACAGATGAAAAAAAAGGAACAGTTGGAGAAGTGAAAACCATTTTAGTAGCCATTTACGACAAGCAGGGATACCGGGGAAGTATTCATAGCCGCCTAACACAGGAGGACCTGAGGGAACATGATGTTACAGCTATACTGTAGATAGTTTGATAGAAAGATGATTTTTTTTTGTGTCATAAGGTACATGAGCTATAGTATTATTTATTAGTTGCCTGATGGAAACCCTTTATAGAATACTCTGATTCCAAAAGCATTCTCTTAGACAAAAAAATCCTACACTTTCTGTGTCACCTTCTGCTTTAGTTTGACACAAGGTTTCACAAGAGCATGGGTTTCATGATGCAAGTGCACCTATGGGCATAGTGACCAAACATTATTTAATTTTTTAATAGTACAATACACTGTTAACAACTTAACACTTCCAACAAAAGTGAAAATGTGATATACAAAAAGTGTTGTGACTTGTACTGCATTTCACTACAATATCAATTTTGAGCCTCACCTTAAGGTCCCCACCCTTGGTGAATATGGCAGTGATTTCAGTCGTCCAGATGATCTGTGACACGGCTAGAACCACTTGAGAAGGCCATTGTGTTATCCATTGATGATGTGGTGTCAAGGGTTGGTTTTCCACAGCTCGTACAGCAGCATCCTGGACACTCTGCACCATCATATCCTCAACTTCTACCAGCCAACGCTCCACTAGACCCTTTGTGTAATGGCACAATATAAGTGAAAATATGAAAAGCACATAAAAAAAAAAAAGTGAAAAGTAAAGTGACAAGGAAAGAGAGGGAATTTTACAAAAAAAAAGGTGAGTGCATAAATACTGTATTATGATCCTATAGAAATTTGAAAACTGTGCTGTCAACATATGTCATCACCTGTGGTTATCCACAATTGTTGGTGATGTCAACTTATGTCAACATCAGCGATTAAAGGGTTAAAACAGATGTATGTATCTTGAGGTGATTATAATGTTTCAGATCAACTTGTATTTTCTTCATGTATAAACTGTAATGCCATGTACTGTTGTGTACAGTATGTTGTATCAAGATGAAAGTGGAAAAAGAGCAGAGAAAGGGGTGGACAAATACTCATTATTTAAACCAGTATTCTGCTTCATGTGTGATCCCTCCCATCTACTCCTCATCTAGTTCTTTTTCTTAAGCTCTCCTTCCCCATCTCACTCCGTTCCCTCTTATTCTCCCCTTGCTCTCTTATCCTTTCACTCTCCTCCTCTTTCTTCCACCTCCTACCTCCTCACTTTTCTCCTTTACTCTCTCTCTCTCTCTTTCCCTACCACCCCTTCTTTCTCTTCCTTTCTCTTTTCCTTGCCCCCCACCCACATCCACACCCACTACTCCACCCAACATCTATAGCCTCACATATCAATACAAAATAAATATTCACTACATACTTGTCATTATTACAGTACCTAAGGAGGGTCCAACATGAGCCAAAATACTGTACAGTCGGCCTCAGGAATTCGTATACATGGCAATGGTTATAAGGGGTGTTTATTTTGCACAAACTGACAAACTGTAGCAATTGTTCTGCTGGCTGAGTAAAGTATTACCCAACAAGAACATGAAGAAAAACCCTTCAAAAGCTCCGGCTTTTAATGATTCAAGTGAAATAATAAAATATCCATATGTCTCAAAAATATTAATTATATTTTATCTGGATTTTCGTATTCATATGGTTATATTGAAATTTTGAAAATGAACCCTTTTTATTGAGGGTGAACCCCTCGGATAAATGATTCAATGTCGGTAAAAGAAAATGGATGGGAGGAAGAGAGTGAGTGAGTGAGTGGAACCACTTTTAAGAAGTGGTCGCCCCAAGAAGAAGAAGAAGAAGAAGAAGAAGAAGAAGAAGAAGAAGAAGAAGAAGAAGAAGAAGAAAAAAAAAAAAAAGAAAAAGAAAAAAAAGAAGAACAATAATTACGATAAAACCTAGAGCTCTCGGCTTAGGCCGGAGCTAAAACCATTACTACAAAACTTTGGTGTTTGGAAATTAATGTACTAAATTTTGTAGCTGTTACGATCTCTTGATGTCACAGTGGTGTATACGAATTGCTGAGGCCGACTGTACATATTCCTTACAAAAACACACCCAATTTGTTTTATCTTACCATTATGATGCCAAAGTTTTGTCAGCATAGCCTACCATAATTATATCTTGTGTCTCTGAAACTCACTCTGGCCTTGGAGGGAATAACTCTATTGCTGAACTGAACAAGCTCCCCCTCTGCAGAGATCATGCCTTCTATCTCCTGCTGGGGTGAGAAATGCAGTCGACTGATGCCCTCAAAGCATTTCCTCAGGTGGGGTTGTACACGCTGAGGGTCTTTAGTCTCAGAGAGGATTTCCAACAACTCATCATTAGAGAGAAAGAAGAACCTGGACAACAACAAGAATTATAGGACATTGAAGAACTAAATTATATCAAAATTTTCAAGGAATCTATTAAAATATATATAAAATTTCTACAATACAAAATTGGTGTTCCAGCACAAATAAAAATCAGTCACATTAAGTTGTACGATTTATCATAAAGAAAAATATGAATACGGTACCGGTATACAGTACTGCCCAATGTGACAAAAAAAAAAAATGCCAGTACTGTACAGATTATAGCAGTTTGTTAATACAAGAAATAAAGAATATATATATGAAGCCACCATAAAAAACTAAAAACTGACAAATCAGTACCGATACTGTACATAAATTTCATGCACCTATCATACCTTGGGAAGAAAAGACGTTTTTTCTCTAAGTAGTCATTGAGTCCCTTCTGTATTTCCTCCAGCAGTCTGTTACACTCATGCAGTCTGTAATAGTGACATTTATGATAGAATTATATGAGACAAATATACAAAATATAAATGGTTGTGATAGTAGAAACAATGAGAAGGAATACTAAACCCATATCACTGTGTACATTATTACAGTGCTGTGAATTCTGTACAGTAGTCTATTTTATTTCAAAATATTTTTTCTTCCCCATCAATCACTGAAGAAAGAATTGAAATGTTGTAATTAAAGTTCTTACTCCCAATTATATTTCATGTGAATATTAAATACAAATATAACAGTACAGTAGTACAAATAATATGGCTGAAATTTCCTTAACTCATGGTAATATAGTATAACACACCCACAAGGACAGGATGTGGTGATGTGCGGAGCCTCCCTAGCCTTTCACTGCTGAAACTTTAGTGCAAATATTCTATTCTATTTATCATATTATAAATTCCAGTTCAGCACCATTTGAAATACAGTACAGTACGGTACACACATCCATAATTTTTCTACTCAGGAATACCCTCCATATTTACGTAGTATAATCAATGTACAGTACCATAATATTCGCTTTGTTATATTCAGTACTGCACGATTTTCACTATTCAAGCAGACTCCATGGAAAGCATAATAAAGCATTTGAAAAGAAAAATAATCATTATCCAAGAGATTACAATACAGTACTTCATCCCTGATCTGACCTGGGAAGCATATTTGGCTGCTGAGTGGCCACCAAGGCATGTGGATCAGTAACAGCAGTCTTCATGAGTTGTCTCCAGGTGGCATCAACACGGGTGAACTTTCGCCCTTCCACCGGCATCTGCTTCATGATGTCCTCAGAGGAGAATATTGGTTCCAGATACAGCCATGTTACTTGACACTGTATGGATGAGTGGTATATGTGAGTTGCTAAGTTGAAATTGTATACAGTACTGTGATACCTTTATAATATCTAGCCTAGTGAAGTGACAATGCCACACACTTATTATTTACATCAGCACTTGTCTTCTAACACATTGCACCTCCTTTTGTATGTTCAAACAGGATAATGGTTAAGATACAAGTATGAGAGATATGAAAACATCAAACTAGGTAGAATTACTGTCATTTCATCAACAAGAATGATCTAAGAAATTCTCCTATACAGTACAGTACCTACAGTTTATCTCACTGATGGTATGATATTTTGAAAAATGGTGCATGAAAGTGTTGAATTAGAATGGGTGAAGCAACTTCTCACGTACTATTGCAATTTCCTTCACTATCCTGTGAAATATTATTTCTATTTCAACAACATCAGAAACAGCAAGAACATTAATATTGTTCATGTCAAGTCAGAACTACTGTATAAAGATATTTTTTATCATGATACAAACTAACCTTAATCCAGGCATCAAGAATATCCTGCATGGACAGCAGCTTTTCCTCCCAGCTACGAATCTCTGCCTCAAAGGGTTTGACATAAGGTGAGCCACGCATGGTCTGAACTTTCTGAGTGTGTTCATCAAGCAGAACCTGAATGTCATCCACTGCTGCCAAAACTGACACACCTGTTTCTCTGTTTAACACAAATATGAGCAAGACGTATATTAACTAGTGTTTCATAACTCCATTTTGTTGTAGAATACAGTACATTGTACTTCTGACTTACTGATATAACATTTGTATAATTAATTCCTTAATAACTTATTCATTATTCTCTCTTTTTTCTAAGTTTACATATTCATTGAAAGACTGTATATTCTACACATTATTGTGTGTTTCTAAGGATGGATCTGATAAGATACTGAGTATTAAGAGGTTATACCTTTTCAGTACCATGAATATGTACAATTTGTTAATTTTAGTTTGAGTAATGGACCTGTGACTGGTTGCCACTGGGAGTGGACTTTCATTACCATAATAAGTAAACTTATGATGAAATGAAAAAGTTCAGCTCATTGGTTTATTAGTTTCATCAAAGCATATTTATTTATCAATATTAATTATGTTATATTCATCAGTGAACAACAGTAACACACTTTACAATAATTAGCCAATATTTCTAACCACAGAGAAAAAGTCCAATTATTCTAAAGATTGAACTGTGCTGTATAAAATATGTTGTTCTTACCTCCAAGGCTTGAACTCAAACACTACACTGGCCCACTCTCCTTTCATCTTCTCCAAAGCTTTCTCCAGGCTAAATTCCTTGGAGGCTGCATGACTGATCTCTTCCAATTTCCTTTGTATACTTGGAAGACCTGCTTCAATCATGTCTGACAAGGAAGTCTCTGGTGTCAGATTCAGCTCCATGCCCAAGTGCTCACCAAGCTGAATGTGGGAGATAGGAATATGACATAGGAAAAAGACTAAATAAAAAAAACTGTGTACATTGTTCCATGTCTTATTTATAGCTCTGGAGCCTCATTAATTCTGGGAACTACCTCAATGGGGTGAAAACATGTAAAAATAATTCACACTGAAGCTGCTTAAATAAAAGTAAGTGGGTGCAGTACATATCCTGACAATTACAGTACAGTGACCTTTGATATCAGAGAACATTACTGAAGCACCTCAATAAAAATGACCTCATACAGTATTTTTAGTGCTAACCAGTTTCCAGTGTCGCTCCCGCAGGCCAGGGTTACAGATGCACTGCAGGACTGGCACATGCTGACGAAACTTCTCAATTCTCTCTTTGACATACTCGGCTACTCTCCGTGATCCAACCTGTTTGGTTTCCACATTAGCAATTGGCACAGATCATATGAAGATAACTGTACACGGTCAAAAGAGTGTCCACACTATTTCATCTTTTACACACATGGATGTAGGATATTTATAAAGATATATAGAGAATCGTGAGGCCTTATTTTTTCTTCCAGTAATCTATCCTTGTTTAATGCATCTTACCTGGTCCAAAAAAGTCTTGGTAAGTTTGTACATGGTTTTCCACATGGCCTCCACTTCCTCACAGATGGCCTCTGCATCCAAACCCATGAAGGGACCTGAGAGACGGAGGAAGGAAAGGAAACTTAAGGAAATGAATGGATGGATGGTTAAATATATGATTAAACATATTGTACATTCTTCACACTATTGTATGATAAAATGCTCGGCCAGAATGTTTTAATATATGCTGTACAAACATCAAATGAAGTTTCATATATAGTATAGTGATATTACACTTTAATCCAGCATTGTCCATCCATATCTATCCAAACTCACTTACCATTATACCACCTTTCATATTTCTGGTGAAAGTCGTATGTGGTGTGCCAGAGCTGGTCATAAGGTTCTTTGAGAGTCACCATGGCTTGAAGCAATGGAAACTTGGTCATCTCCCAACTTAGTAAACTTTGTTCTTCATTGATACCCTGTGAAACATTGCTGTCAGTAAGCTGTGTACTGTACAGAATATTTATTCATAATATGGTACAGGTTATTATTTGAGACCCAAGTGCTTATGAAATGCCTTTGATTTAAAATATTCTTTGTATGCAATGAATACAATGAAGACGGCTTATAATTTTGAAGAAAGAAACAAGTTAAGGACATAATCTTCTATTATCAACCAATGAAAATATATATACATTTCTCTGACCAACCGATCAGATATAAACCTCATACTACTGTACTCTGTACTGTTGTTTGCTTTGTGTACATCATGTTTATCATATAATAAAATACTCTATGGTGTTAAATGTCAATACATGTTTATATGAGGTTAAAGGGTCACTACAGACAGAATATTTCTTTTATAATTATGGTAAAATAATCTTCAGTGATGAATATTAACGTCCACAAAAAATATCAAAACTATGAATGTACTTTAATCTTGTCATCAGATTGAGTGCAACTAGGCTATGGTTTTATCTTATAGACAATGGGGTTTTCCTGAAATATTTTAAATAAACTGGCATGATTCCAATTACATAGACTAAAATACCAGTGATTAATGATTAAAAGCAATTAATTTTGTTTGTTCTTGGGCACGAGTAGGTATTTTTGTTTGACAAAATAATTACCAACTGGTAGAATAATTACAAATGGTGTCACTCAATTTTAAAGTGTTACAGCAGTGAAGGTGAGTTAAAGTAAACTAGCCTGGAGTTCCTCTTTGGCTTGGTGGAGCTGTGATGTGAGACGGTCAAGAAGTTCAACATTTCTCTTCATCGTGTCAACCCGGATCTCCTTCATTATAAAGTTATCACGTCCTCTCACTTCCTCCAACTCCTTCTGGTAAACCTGCAGACTAAAGGGAGAGACGATTAATGGGCATTTCAAAAGTAGATAAACAGGAGCAAAAATAGATCTTGGAATTATTCTTTACTTTATCCTTCTTTATTTAGAGTAAAATACAGACTTCCTTTATTATTTGAGGTGCTAGAGAGGCAACTAAGTCTCTTTGCGAGTTTCTAACGCTGTACAGTTGCCATCAGATGACTCGAGGCCACCTCATACACCAACAAGCTTGTTTTGCATGATATTCATTACAGAAAAGTTATATCTACATATTGACAACTTAGTAGTGGGTTTGTTTCACTAGAGCAGACGACTGAATTTCGGGCCAGTTCATATATTTCACCGATACCAGATACAACACCAGCATGTTCATGGATGAGGTGGCCTAGAGTCATCTGATGGCAACTATACATTACTGTTAATATTTGTATTATTTTATAGCTTCCTCTTTTCACAGTTTTGTTGTATCTCTTTGCTACAACACATCTCATGAATATCTGCCTCTTCTTCCTTCTTATCTCACTAACAAGGAATAATTATATTCTTCACCCATCACAAGATATTCAATCTCCTAGAAACAAAGCCATACAGGAAGGAAATATTGTCAATGCAGTAATGGAAGCAACTGTTGCTTGTGTTTCGTTCTTCAACTCACGTTTTTTCAAAAGCTACAACCCGAGCTTTAAGTGCTGTCTCCTTGAGGTCACGTTTGTGTGACAGCCGAGCTTCAGCTAACCTAAAGTCTTCATGTATCTTGTGGGGCCAGGCATACATTCGGTTAATCAACTGTACTTGATCCTCAGGTACTCGACCAAACTGGCAAAGAGCAGATAAAACAATATTAACACTGGCTGAAAAATGACAATAAAATGACTATGAAGTTAATGTTAGACGTGTATTCAACATCATTGGTGACAGGCTGCAGAACTGTACTTAGCTTCAGTTGTTATTTATTTACTTATTTCAAAACTGAGTTTGGGGTGTCCACTACTTACCATGTATTTTTACAAAATTTAATATTCTACAAGATGAACAAAAATGTCCAATGTTTAATTTTATACAGTATACAGTTGCGGTACATAATCCTTGATCAGACTTCCCCTTACACCCTGATCAAGGACTATGTGCCACGACTGCACAGTACTGTAAGGTATACTGTTTACAAAAGAGAACTTACCTGAAGGAGGAACATTAGTCTGTCAGTGGCATTCTGAATTTCTTGAAGGAGTTGTGTCATGGTTTGTGAGGAACAAATATGAAGGTAGTTGCTTAGTTCAACAATTTCTGCAGTCACATCTGTCACCTGACTCAACTTTGTTGACATGTCATCGAAGGAGCGGCAAATACTGAAAAAGAGAAAATTCACCTGTTTACTACTTACTGTACTATTTCAAACAATTGGATACACAAGTAATTTTTCTTTCTTGATTTTGGTTTGAACAAGTATATGAGTATCACCTACTATACAGGGTGTCCGGAATTTTTTACCCGAAAATTTGGCATATGCTTGCTTTATTAATTTTGAAAAGAAAATACTCTATTGATGTGATCTTTTTTTTTCTTAGTTTAGCGGTAATTGAGACATTTAATTAAGGAGGGTGGGAGTAGGGGACAGGCTTGGGGGGGTGCGGGAATATGGGGACAGGCTTGGGGTGGGTAGAAAGTCTGTCCCCCTATTCCTGCACCCCCCTAACCCCCCAATCCTGTCCCCCTACTCCTGCAACCCCCAAAACAAAAGCCCCCAAGCCTGTCCCCCTATTCCTACACCCCTTTAAATGTGTGACATTTGATCGGGGGGGGGGGGGGGGGGGGTTGGCTGGAGTAGGGGGACAGGCTTGGGGGGTGCAGGAATAGGGGGACAGGCTTTCTACCCACCCCAAGCCTGTCCCCTACTCCCACCCTCCTTAATTAAATGTTTCAATTACCGCTAAACTAAGAAAAAAAAAGATCACATCAATAGAGTATTTTCTTTTCAGAATTAATAAAGCAGGCATATGCCAAATTTTTGGGTAAAAAATTCTGGACACCCTGTATAGTTACTGTACAATACTATACATGTACAGTCAGACATATACAATATTTTTGCAGCTGAGAGTTTTCCTGAAGAAATACACTCATGATACATAATTTCTGACCAAGCAGTATCAGACCTACAGTAGTTGTGGCCTGGTCGAGGTCAAACACAGCCAATATTCTTAATACATACTGTATATTTAGGTATAGGTCTGGAAATGCATAAATTTTGCCATATATCTTGACCATTAAAGTGGTCACTATTATATCTCTTAATATGAAATTCAGGTATAGATGGAAGAGAACGTGGAACTCGTAGACTTCCTGGTCAGAAATTATGTATCATGAGTTTAGAGACAATGAATGACATAGAAAATACACTATATACACCACTCACTCTTTATCATGCTCCTTATTTCGCAGCACAAAATAGTCCAAGATTGCAGTCGTCAGCTCCTTCACCTGTGAGAGACAATTTCAGATGAGTGACAATAGAACCTGTCAATTTCATCATCATCATCATTACCCCATTTTTTCATTTTTCAAGAGGTGGGGAGGCTTTAGCACCAGTGTAGGACCCCTGACAGGCAAGTGGTCAAGCTCCAAGGCTACAAATATTGTATGTAACTGTAAGAAATAGTTAATACCAAATATGCCCATCAGTTACAATTGTACCCTGCAATCACTATACTGTAAATTCTTGTGTGGAAGTAAACTGATCTTAAGTTTCCCTACAATCACATTCCATTCTGTTAGTTACCTCAGTTACCAAAGGGAAAATAAATCTGAGAATAATTATGGAGCACAATACAAAAATGTCCATTGGAAGGAAGTAACTTGATGACTACTCACCATTCTTAAGGGGAGACTACACTTTGGTTCATTGGAGCTTTGTAATTCCTCCAAAGTATGTCCGGAAACAGGACCAGATGAATAAAACTTAATGGTGGCCTGTTGCTTGAAATAGTATAGAGGAATTAGTTGCTCCAGATTTACCAACACTAAACTACTGTACCCCCTTAATTAATTTTAAGCTTAATAAAAGTTAAAACATGATACATTTAGTACTGAACTATACAAAGATCCTCAGGTCACCTACTTCCTTCTGTAGCAGATAGTTGACATGTTGACAGTTAAGAAGAATGAGACCAAGAGGTACATAATCCCTCAACTGTACAGCTTCTCCACCCAGCTGCCTCAGCATTGCCAATAACTTCTTCCCTTCCTGTTAAACACACACACAACAGATTATCAAAGGCAAATGTATGAAAGTTTTGTGGAGATATATTGTTTGTAGAAAAAAGATGGAGTGCAAAATCATTTAGTTTATTAAAATAATTAATTTACAGTAATATCTATGTTTGTTTAGATAATTGTTTAAAATATTTCATATGAATCTCATATGAATTTAAGGTTCGTTATTTAAAGTTTTATTTATCAGCTAAAAAATTAGTATTACAGTATATTTATAAATAATAATCTTATTAAAAATTTTAATCTCAGTCATCTCTAGTGAAAAAACTCAACAAATCTTCCAACATAAGGAGAAGAAAACATGTAACTAATAACGATGGCTTGAGAAGAACGTATTCTACAGAAACTAGATACAGGATTGTATGAACAAACAAAATAATCATTTATACAGTAAATACAGTACAGGTATACTGAAACTTGACTGAGATCATAGAAGTAAGATGGTACTCAAAGACAGAAGCAACAATGTCCCATGCTTGAACAATAATTTTTTTCATTAAGGAGTTTCCTTCAGTTGTATAATAATCCCTTGGTAAATGTGATAAAAAATGAGAAACCCAGGTGGACCTTTACAGATATGAGACCTTGGTAAAATATTTTGCTAATTTGATTCTGAAAATGTAGCTGAAATACTGTACAGTACTATATTGGATTGTTTTGAATATAGTGTACAGTTTATTTTCTATTTCAGAAATACATAATACAAGATTTGTGTGCATGGGAGGGAGTAACTTTTTTTATGTCAAAGTTAGTGAGTCAAAAGATTTAAAGCAGTTTAACTGTTAAGTGGCATGTTTTAAGCTGAATCTACAAGTCTGGTAACTGTTGATAACTGAAGCAAAAAGAAAGGCCATCCATCCATCACGTACTGCTCCTGTGTTAATGTACCATCTTACACCTTACAGTACTCTTATTATTTCTTATGTTAATTAAGATACAAAATAAGTAAAGAGTGCAGAGTAAAATATAAATGCTATACAATATGCACAAAAAGAATGGCAAAACAAAGTTGAAAATACATGCAGAGAAAAATATTAGATACAACTTAAATTGTGGAAACAAAATCTGGCTTGTCTTGTTAACCCAAAAGGCAATAAATGACCAATTGAATATAGCTACTAGAATATTCAGTACTGTATTCATGATCATACTTCAGTTAGTACCAGTAGTAGGCAAGGGTCACATTCCTTACATTGCCACTGTTTATGAAGAAATGCATAAACAAGTTCTTGGAGTCTGCCGGTATACCATACAGGGGATCCTTGAGTCAAATGAGTTATGTATGTATGTTATACTTTTCAGGCAGTACAAGATGCACATAGATCACTGCAATCTACAAAAAAACTACATTTTTCTTACTCAAAATATCATATCGAATGTACAGTAACACCAAAAATTGTACCAATATATGTGTGTCTGATGGTAAGTACAAATCTAGTGTGAGAAATGTCATTCCTACAGAAACATTATATAAACCACAAAAAAACTGGCAGAGGCTTGTCATGGTGATGCCAGAATCATGAAATATATACACTGAAGTATAACAGGTAGTATACATTTGACCCTAAGCACAGTGTTTAATACAGTACAACAACAGTTCTTAAACAGGTGTGGTATGTGTAGATATATATGGTGTCACCTCCAACATGGCAGCCCTGTGATTATTCACTTCCTTCCTCACGGTAGACTCCAGATTCACCTGAGATTATTGGCACACATAAGCTTCCTTATCTATGGCAGGTTGGAGGCACCTAGCAACACAGTCACAATGCTAAAGTTGTGGGGTTATTACAAGTTAATTTAGTGTAAGGTACAGAAATAGTGAAATATACTACCATTAATAATTAAAAATACAAATCTTATATATATCCAAGGTACTCCTGTCACTCAACAGCTGTATTGTAGACATACTTCATACAGGACATTAAAATTATTACTCTCTTTGCACATGATGCAGATGACGATGCAACTTTACTATACTGCCAGTGACTAAGTAAAGTACAGTAATTATATATTGTATCATAATAATTTGAGCTATGTGATGAATTATCATCATAATAAAAAACACAGTATTGATTCTAGTTTGCAGCCACTTGACATGATTCTAGTTTACAGCCACTCGACATGATTCCCAGAGCATAATTTTTCGTTGACAAAATGTGATGGTAATGTAATGTGATGGTAATGTGATGAAGGGTGTTGTAATTACCCAGGTGATCAAGGTCATTCTCAGGGTCTTATGTCCCATTGATGGGGCAGAGTTTCTGGTGGCATACAAATATTGATACTGTGTCTTTGAACTATAATTCAAAATTTAATCTTTGTCTACTGAACTGTATAGAAAGTTTTATTAATCTTGGACTTTCTTTGCAATAAAATTTCTGCAAGACAGCTGCTCACCAAAGGACTTGCAGAATACTGTACCATACTGTGAGTCAATGTTCACTTACTAGAAGATCCTTGGTCATATGCCTTTAAATCAACTGAGTACGCTATCATAATTATTGTAGGTCCTAGACATACAATGAATAAATACTTATATCCACCACTTCATTTTACACTCAGTCCCTTTGGGGCTGCTCAGCCAGACAGCTTGAGGAACTTCAACAACAACACTCAATCTCTCATTGAAGACCAAGTGATTTACTGTAGGCCTACCCGTGTTAAAAGGATAGTGCTAAATTCATGCTCCCACACCAAAAAGCACTGTAAAACCAAAATGGTTAATGACAAGAGTGATGTTGCTTACATAGTCTTTCCTTAATGATAAATTGGAAGAGTTTTCATTAAAATAAGCAACACTTCCAAATTATCTAATCAGACCTATACAGGTATTTGGTGAATTCTGGATACATTCTTATAAAGATATTACACATCTCTACCACTCCACACTTAAAGGGGTAATATTATGAACCACATTAAGTGGTTCACACACAAACACACACAAAATACTTGGCATAAAATACAACACATCTATGTCATTCAAACAATATATCACAATCATCAAAAACAAATGCAAGCACAACATTTGGACACAACAAAGAATCCACAGCCACAGTGTACAAACAATATACAGTATCCAATCAGTGATGGATTATGCAAACCCCTGCCTGGGCCTCAAACCTCACTGAGACTCATCACAACACACTTCAAACATACAGAACAAAGCCCTAAAGATAATCACAGGCTGCACAGCTGCCACACCTACAGACCACCTACACCATGAAACCAAAGTCCTCAAAATCAAGGATCATCTTGACATGAGAGGCACACAAACACTTGCTGCACCCCATTCTAATAAACACATTATTGAAGACTGCAACGCACACATCCACACTCGCCAACAACACAACATACACTCTCTGAGGGCATTGTGGGAAAAGCCGGTTCAAGCCATGGCCTTCATCAGGAGCTTGGGGTTGCTCAGCCAGACAGCTTGAGGAACTTCAAAAACAACAACAACTAGATTAAGTAAATAAAGGTACAGTGAAAGCTCCTTTATCCGGCATTCTGGTAACCGGAAACTTCCCGTATCCGGCATTTTTTTTTTCATAAAAATAAATTTCGCCAAAAAGAGCTATCACGCTCACCCGCTCAGAGCGCAGAGTGAGGAGGGAGTGACGAGTGTTGAAAGTGAAGAGAAGTGTACTGTACTGTTACTTTACAAATGCAAATACAGTATTACAATTCGTATTAAGCATATTAAATGCATATAACAATTTGTATTAAGGTTTTCGCAGACGTCTTATGGCTGAAATGAGTCGTCGTCATGTGTGGTGGTGGAGGTGGTGGGGGGAGGTTGGGGGAAGGAGGGAGATAGCGCGTGATATCGTTTGTTTACATTTTATTAATATGCATACTCTGGTTTTCCTTCTCCTTTTTCTGTTCGAGAAAAACCTTCCATCTTGATATGGAAGGATATGGCCTTCCGTTTTGGAAATGCACCACCTGACATGACTGATGAATGTTGAAGCTGGTGGTTAACTCGTAATTACTAAAATCGAATCACACACAAGGCAGGCTAGGCCTATATTCCTTTGACCTTGAGTCAGGGTGAATGGAGACTGAGGGTAGGGGGGGAAGGAGCACGGGGGTAGTGGTGACAACACACGCACACACACACACACTTCACGGACGACAGTGATATAAT
The DNA here is from genome assembly GCA_034508575.1 of Petrolisthes manimaculis. Lineage (NCBI taxonomy): Eukaryota > Metazoa > Arthropoda > Malacostraca > Decapoda > Porcellanidae > Petrolisthes > Petrolisthes manimaculis. The sequence continues at coordinate 94,628 of JAWZYT010000433.1, read as the reverse complement.
TTCCTGACATGTTTATTATAATTTCGCTCGTTATGTATAAGAACTCCACGGATTTATTTGAGTCAACTGTATATAAACATAAATAGGTAAGTAATGATGTGTAAATAATGTACCTACCGAAATCCTTTGCATCGGGGTCTATTAAATTGAGGTTTAACTGTACTTGTGAAAGAATGTAGAGTAACGAAATTTTAAAGTACACTTTCTTGTATCCGGAACGTTCTCGGTCCCACTGGTGCCGGATAAAAGGGCTTTCACTGTATCTCTCTCTTCTCAAAAATCAACTCCCTCACTCAAAATATAGGACCAATACCTTTTCAGTTTCATACATTTTCACGGCTTTCGTCATTCCAACCTGTCAAGCAATATATAGTCCTCCAAGGTAGCTCATTACACAGGAATAGGATTATGTTGTTCCACACTCTATTCTACATATTTCTATATTTTGGAGTCTGTCATAAATTATACAGTACTTCATTTAATAGGCTCGGCCTTTTCATTAAATTAATATACAGTACATATATAATAGGCGCACTGTACACACATGCAGTACATTAATATGATTTAGGCTTATATAATATTTTAGACTTGGACTTCCTTACCAGTGCAGGTTTCTCTTAATAATGTTACCCATTTTAATTGCTATATGCCTATCATTACATCTTACCTTCAGCACACCACAGTTTTCAATGAAGGTGTGTACTCTGGTGCGTGTGTTGTCATCCAGGAGGTGGGTATACTGGGCATATAGAGTGACATAGGTAGTGGGTCCCGGGGCATTAGACTGGAACAAATTTGATACTTCTTGTCTCACAGCCTCTACAGCTTCCTCTTCACCACTCACAGCATGCAAGTACAGTCGCCTCTTTGACATCTCTGTTCAATGCAGAGTTGTTTAGAGATGATTGTAAGCAATGACACAGTGTGAGTTATTATATGACACTGTAAATTGTGGTAATTGCCCAGGTGACAGAAGCCGTTCCCAGGAACTCGCCCCTCCTTGATTATTATCTAAGACTAGCAGGAATACCAGACGTTGTCTGGGGATCTATCTATCAATCTATCTATATCTATTTATATCTATATGTATATCTATTTATGTATATCTATCTATTTATATCTATCTATCTATCTATCTATCTATCTATCTATCTATCTATCTATCTATCTATCTATCTATCTCTATCTATCTATCTATCTATCTATCTATCTATCTATCTATCTATCTATCTATCTATCTCTATCTATCTATCTATCTATCTATATATATATATATATATATATATATATCTATCTATCTATCTCTATCTATCTATCTCTCTATCTATCTCTCTATCTATATCTATCTATCTATCTATCTATCTATCTCTATCTATCTCTATCTATCTATCTATCTCTATCTATCTATCTCTATCTATCTATCTATCTATATCTATCTATCTATCTATCTCTCTATCTCTATCTATCTATATCTGTCTGTCTGTCTGTCTGTGTCTCTGTCTGTCTGTCTGTCTATGTCTGTCTAAGAACATGATTACATGTACTAAGAGAGAGAGAGAGCATGTGGTTTTCTTTGAGATATATATAGAGAGAGCATGTGGTTTGTTTCAGGAGATACTATTTTATTTAAAAAAAAAATTGAAGACTCTCGTTATAAGCTTTTGCTTACACATAGAAGGCTCCCGTTTTCAGTTCCTGGTGTGTAAATTCAAGCTCTTACTTTCTGCAAGATTTTTTTTTGCCTAAATGAAAGTTGAAATTTGAAAATTTTGACCCCCATTTGTCAGCTGGGGTGGGGGGGAAAGAAAAAAGTCGTTTTTAAGGGGTTAATCATTGAAGAAAAAAAAAATTATAGGGCCAAGACACTCCTCAGGTCTCAGCGAAAAAACGTATGTAAAAATTATTACTCTAGGTGAAACGATGCGGCTGTGCATAGCGGTCATACAGACAAACGGACAGACAGACGGAGTGTTTTATATAGTAGAAGAAAAAAAAAATTATAGGGCCAAGACACTCCTCAGGTCTCAGCGAAAAAACGTACGTAAAAATTATTACTCTAGGTGAAACGATGCGGCTGTGCATAGCGGTCATACCGACAAACGGACAGACAGACGGAGTGTTTTATATAGTAGATATTGTACAGTACAAGATTTGGTAGAGTTACCACATTCATAATTAATTTCATATTAGTAATATTCAGTACAAATTATCAAAGATATCCTTCTTTGAACCATGTGAGAAGTTTCTTGCTGTTTATCTTACATTGCTATTCTTACCTTCAAAAACACAATTTAGAATTACCAATTATATTGTAGAAAAATCTTGGAAATCATTACAATTTCAGATCACTATAATAAACCTCTTGTATTTATTAAGAGGATGGTATACTATTGGTACACCTGAGTCGCCTTGAGTCCACCAAAGTATGTCAGGAAACAGAACCAGATTAACAAAAATACTGTAATACTATCCTGTTGCTTGCAATCAGTTACTCCATATTTACAAACACTGTACTATCCCCTCAACATCAACACCATAACTCCTCACAGTCCGTATAATGGCATCCCTGTTCCTCTATATTATATGTACAGTAGACTCTGCCACCCCAAACTCTTTGCCAATCAACGTGTTTTCTCTTCCCTCCTCCTCCTTCTTAATCACTTGAAGCTTCAGAGCGTATGACAGGAATTTATTCTTATGCTCAACATTTGACATGGTGAAGGCAGGTATTGGTTGGTAGGGTATAGGGTTGGGGGCAACAAGTCGTCTAAAATGGAGAAGGGGATACACTGGACATGTGGGAGTGGGAGACTGACTTAGTGAAAGGGAGAAGCTGGTTGGGGTGTGACTGGTTGTAGCGTGGGTTTAGGAGAGCGGCTGGTGTCACACGGAAACAGGATATAGACACGTTTTTTTGGAACCATTGCAGATTTGGTCCACTCTTGGCCACAAAAACAAGCGCTGTGGTAGCATCACGCATAACTATATAACACGCACAATGAGCGAACCTACTGTACCTCCCACATACTGTACTGTATATTATAATTTTATATATGATGATGGACATGATGGAACCTTCTTTAAAATGTTTATTTTTTACACAATACAGCAAGTGTATGTACAGTCACAAGAATATACAAACACACAAAGATAATTCCTACCTGGAAAGAGGAGTTGTTCAACCCTGGGAAGCCGTTGGTTGTGTTCTACTATGGCATCAAGGCAAGCCAAGAGGCGGTGGTGAGTATGTTGTAGTGGAGGGCAGAATATTACACCACCTGATTCCACTCCTACTGACACCTCTAACACTCCTCTCTCCAAAAAGCTCTCCTCCATATATTCTCCTTCATAGTAGTTTCCAGCCTGTGGACAATGTCATAATAATGAGCAATGTACAGTCGGCAGCAGAAGTCCTGTCACCTCACCACCTGCTTCACCAAGACATTCAGTGTTTGTGGACTCGAGAAATATGCAAGTTTTCTACACCTAATAATCTTGAGTCTATGAACATCGCATGTCTCGGTGAAGCAAGTGAGGCGACAGTTTCAATACACATATGAATAACTCAAACAAACTGCTGACCGATGTTTTCACGTTCTCATATGATATTGTTGTTTTGAATAGTGAGTAGCTACTTGTAGTACAGTGAAAGTTCCTTTATCCGGCATTCTGGTAACCGGAAACTTCCCGTATCCGGCATTTTTTTCATACAGATAAATTTCGCCAAAAAGAGCTGTCACGCTCACCCGCTCAGAGCGCAGAGTGAAGAGGGAGTGACAAGTGTTAAAAGTGAAGAGAAGTGTACTGTACTGTTACTTTACAAATGTAAATGCAGTATTACAATTCGTATTAAGCATATTAAATGCATATAACAATTTGTATTAAGGTTTTCGCAGACGTCTTATGGCTGAAATGAGTCGTCATCATGTGTGGTGGTGGAGGTGGTAGGGGGAGAGTAGGGGGAAGGGGGGAGATAGTGCGTGATATCGTTTGTTTACATTTTATTAATATGCATACTCTGGTTTTCCTTCTCCTTTCTCTGTTCGAGAAAAACCTTCCATCTTGATATGGAAGGATATGGCCTTCCGTTTTGTAAATGCACCACCTGACATGACTGAGAGTTGAAGCTGGTGGTTAACTCGTAATTACTAAAATCGAGTTTACACACAAGGCATGCTAGGCCTATATTCCTTTGACCTTGAGCCAGGGTGAATGGAGACTGAGGGTAGGGGGGGAAGGAGCACGGGGGAAGTGGTGGCAACACACGCACACACACACACTTCACGGACGACAGTGATCTAATTTCCTGACATGTTTATTATAATTTCGCTCGTTATGTATAAGAACTTCTCGGATTTATTTGAGAGTCAACTGTATATATACATAAATAGGTATGTAATGATGTGTAAATAATGTACCTACCGAAATCCTTTGCATCGGGGTATATTAAATAGAGGTTTAACTGTACTTGTGAAAGAATGTAGAGTAACGTAATTTTAAAGTACACTTTCTTGTATCCGGAAATTTCTCGTATCCGGAACGTTCTCGGTCCCACTGGTGCCAGATAAAAGGGCTTTCACTGTATTTAATAAGATACTGTTTAACCTACTTATTGGAAAGTTTCTCAGCTAACAAACATAGGGAAGCAGTCAAACGTTTACATGAGTCACCCCAATGTGGATGATTATCATTGTCTGCTACTGAATATTTCAATTAACTTTTATTCTATGTCGCTTTGAATATTAATTGTTTAACAGGTGATGGAAAAATGGAACTAGTTATTCATCACCGACACATATGAAAAAACTTTTGTTATGGATGCAAGAACTTGTGAAGGTAAGGTTGTGGAAGGAATGTTGTGGGCTTGGAAGGGGTAATACAGTATTGTACTACAACCCATTTCACTAGGTACTGTATTCTGTCCCTGTTTCAATCATTTCTTATTTCATTTTTCCATCACTAGCTATGGAGTTCCCCACCCAATAAAGAAAAGGAAATGGGGTACAGTACTGTATAATAATTATACTTCCCATGGAGTAAGCTAATGTAAGACAGCCATATTAAACCATCCCCAGTAACCTACCTTATGGCGTATGAGACTGTCACGGAAATCTGAAATTGAAGCCAGGACAAGACTACGCAGCTGGAGTGACATCCGAGACCTGACAGCACTGAAAAAACGCTTCACCTGCCGAAGACTTTCCCCAGCATCAGTGGGAACTAAAGTCCTCCAAGATTCCACTTGTTCTCCAAATATACGAGCAACAGCTGGCAACCATCTGAAAGTAAACAAAATTGATTAGTTTATTTAACAAAAATATATTGTACAGTATTATATACAGTCAATCCCAACAATTAAAAGGTGTGCCACCTCTAGGTTTGTCATTCATATATTTGGGGACTGTTTGGAAAATTAATTTGAAAATTTTCAAGTCGAAAAATGATGAATCCATGCATGTGTGTGTGTATTTGTGTGTATGTGTGTGAGGTCAGAAAAAGTAAGGTTTGGTGCAGGTATAAAGCTTTATTGGGTCTGGGTCAGGTAAGACACCTTTTGTGTTTGATTGTTTGTGTGTGTTTACAGTGAATATGGAATGCCTACTGTATAAACTCCTTGTATTTTATGTATAGCACAGTACTGTATTATATAAACTCAATGTATTTCTCTGAGGCAGCAGTGCTATAGATCAAAATTTGTGTTTTATATATGACTTTGTGGTGGTGACTCTTAAACAGCTTATAACAATATTATACCAAACCAGGTCTCACTTTTGAAGCAGGACAACTCTGGTCTGGGCACAGTGGGTTCTGACAGCAGCCTCCAGAGCCTCAGGTGTTGGTACAGCTTTCCCTTCACATTCTACCAGAGCTCCCAGGTCAACAAACCGCAAGTTAGAGAATCTGAGGGACAAAAGAACCTATTCAAAGTAAGATCAAGTTATGTAATAATATATCCTGCACCATTAGAGGCATGATTCCAATTTTTTAATACAGTACAGCAATACATTATTGTGATGCAGGAGAATACAAATTTAATCAAACAGGGTGAAAGAGGAAATAAATGGATAATTATGTTTGCGGGAAGATAGAAGGTGTAAAGAATTTATATGAAGAGAATGAAAGAATGGGCCACATAACAGGATCTTAATGAAGGACACAAGGAGTGAAGAGTTTGTACAGTATTAAGAAAATAAAAGAGTAGGAAGCATAACAGATTCTAAATGAAGGACAAAATGAAGTTTCCTCAAGCTGTCTGGCCGAGCAGCCCTGCTAAGTTCTAGTAGTACAGTACCTGATAATTATACTGTATCAGTTATTGTGTTGAGCTAAATGTCCTCAGTGTGCCAACAAGATAACACTACTGTACTGCTATTACTATTACTCACCTTTCCTCCCAGATGGTATCAATAGCAGAGAGAATATGGTTGAGAGTGAAGAGGTTGTGGTAACAATGATGAGCCCCTGTGATAAAGCTCTGGTGCCATGGAACTGGTGCACGAATAACAAGTGGTTCTTGAACCACAGGGGCCACACTGATTTTAACTCTGGAAAGAACAGTACAGTATGCAGTACAGTACTAAGCTCTATACTGTATACTGAGAGCAAGTGAAATATCTAATATATATTAATTCAAATACTGTATAAAAATAAAAAAAAATCTGGCATGCACTGAGAAGGTCCTGTACTGTGTAGCAAATTTTTACAATATAACATTATGTGTTCATGTGTAATCCCATAAAATGTAGATGATATATAATAGTTCTCATCCTTGTGACTTACCTATTCCTGACAGCTGGACAGAGGAGGGAATATCTGAGAATGGCCACACGTACACCTTGTAAGTAGCAGGCTCGTAACTCCTCCACTAACTCACTCACCACCAGTCGGAACCTTAACAATTAAAATGAAGTAATAAACATTTTTTGTGTCTGTCATACCATATAAACTGGTGGCCAATGGCAACAAGTAAACTATTCCTTTACCAGGATGCATGCAAATATCGATAATTCTTAAATGAAAAATCTTTACCAACATGGTGTTTCAAAAGTATATGTCTCATATACATATTGTATATCAGAAACTACAAATGGAAGCAAGAAGAAACTGGTACCATTTAAAAGTTAAAATCATCAAGTTTCTTCTGTTCATTTTGTTTTTTTCCTTGGCAACCATCAACAATGTTATGCTAGGTCACATTTGGCAAGAAATGGACTATCATTTGGATGTGTGTTGTGCAACCAGCAGCATACACATTGAACAACTGTGAAGTTAATAAAAAAAATATTTCTTACACTTTTGAGTTAAATTTTTTAGTAAGCTTTCAAAATATATAAATTGTGTTTTGATATCCTCCATAGTTATTAATATATAAAGAGTTGTAATGCTTTATAAACATCCTGTATTGTAAATAGCCTACTTCAATTAGTTAACTTATATTACTGTATTAGGTAATATCACTTGGGTGAATCAACGGAAGATGAATCTCGAGAACTTCCTTTATTTTCACACAAACCAGTGTAGGTCTACATGAGCTATTCATTCATTACTTTAGTGTTCAGGATGCCTTTATCTATTAACTAGATATATAACTCTTCCTTGCTAATTGAGATACAGTATGATCTCAATAGCCATCTGTTAAGCAGTTAAGGCAATGCAACATACACTGGGTATTGATCCTATAAATACTGTAAAATGCCAAAACACACACATACGTATACTGTACATCCAATGACCATCTGTGAGGGAGGAACATTTATTCCCGGTAATTCAACATTTGTGTAAATGTCTGTATTAAAACCCAGTGAACGTTTAGCAACTCCTGTACAACCACCATAATTTCACAAAACTCAGAGAATTGTTTGAAATATTCTTTAATCTGCATGAATTTCAAAGCATATAAGGTAGAGTATAAAGATATTAAGCAAATACTGTAGTATGAGGAGGCAAAAATGAAAGGATGTTTAGAAAAGATAGGATCAGTGAAGTGATTAGTAAGACAGAAAGAGAAGGAAGCAACTAGATGATGAAGAAGACATCACTACAGTATTGTATATGGAGAGTATAGAAAAGAGAATTGTTAATGACTGAGAGACTAAGAAAGTACAGAAGCCTATATATAAATTAAATGGCATGGGAATTATTATGCCATGGTCAGAGGAATTTCTTGTGGAATGAGGGTTTTCATCACAGTATCATGGAGATATTAAGCACAATCCAAAGAGGTACCATAGCTATTACCTGGACACTCAAAGAAACTGCCAGGCTTCCCTCTTTATCTCTCAGACCCTAACTACAGTACATGTACAGTCACGGCACATAGTCCTTGATCAAGGTATAAGGGGAAGTCTGGTCAAGGATTATGTGCCGCGACTGTACTTGTAAACCAAACTTGGCTATCCCTAACACACACATTCAGAGATATTATCACACACATCAGAATACCTATCATTACATTATAATACAATGCATGACATTACCAATATTCCTTTCTGCAGGTGGGTACAGTATACGGACAACATATTTGAGTGAAACGGCCTCAAAAAATGGAGTGAAACTATAGCTACTGTATTGGTCTCAGTAATATTGGTTCATAGATTCACTCATGGTTCACTTTCATTTGTCCATTGCAGGACTTTTGACCCTGACTGTCCATTGCTTCCACCACTTGGTCTCACTGAAGTAGGAATAGGATGGTCCCTGTTGAATTCAGTGTGGCTCCTATACATGGAAGGAATGTAAGTGTCTAACTGCTGATGTTAATAACCTAATAACCCTGGAGACTACATATAACAATATCAATATGTTGATATAATCTAATTTCCATTCCATATCCTGTATCAAGATAATGAGTGGAAACAAATGACAATCAATAAGGCTAAAATACACAGGATAAAATTCTACTATGAATTGACAGCACCCAATCCCTTTCCTCACCTAATATTCCGAAGAACCATCTTGTCAACATCAAGAGTTACTACTTTGAGCAGGTTGTGTGGAGGTGAAGTAATATGATGATCTTGTATACCCTGAGTCAAATAGTGTGAGAAGCGAGCCAAGTCCTGAGGAGATGGATGGGGCCGACAAGCACGGGCTGCTTTCTGCTGCTCCAACTGTTCCTCTAAACCACAAAGTTCACTCGCTTCACGGTACTTTGTCACCTCCTGCACATGTCTTCTCCCTCCAGCCTGAGTTGGAGTAAAACAAATATAACAGATGTACAGTAGAATTTTTTAAGTGTAATCATATGGAGCATGGTTAAAGGAAGGAATGAAGAAGCATGACTAGAATGAAGAAATATGACTAGAATGAAGAAATATGACTAAAATGAAGAAATATGACTACAGTACAATGAAAAAATATGACTAGAATGAAGAAATAGGATTATAATGAAGGATATTGTGTAGTGAGATGAAGAAAACACATACTGTACAATGGCAACATATGAATGGCCTGACAGCAGGTATGGGAATGTATAGTTGGAGAGAGAAAATGCCTAACAATTTTAATCATTATTTTCCCTGGCTGGTGTTCTGTATAACAATGCAATGATATAGACTTGTTGGCTGTTCAGGTCACTTTTTCTCCTCACAATGCTCATACAGTCGAAAAAAGTTATGACGTTATTGTACATACAAGGGAAAACTATATGCAGCATCACAGACACATGATACAGTACTGTACTGGACATCAATTTATCCACAGTTAATAAATGGAGTGTTTTTGTACCTGATGTTTTGACCACCATATTAACATTTTTATGCCTCAAGAGGATATTTAGGAATAATTTCAATATTATAGTGTACAGTATTGTATTAATGAATATCTACCTTTATAGTTTTGCCACTCTTCCTTGCCTTGGCTGCCTCTCTTTTAGCTCTCTCTTGCTGCTTTTTTAGTACCTCTTGAAGACGTAGCTCCTTGACAACTTTCATCCCTGCTGGTGATAAACGAGGCCTGGAGGAGTGTGACGTGGAGGTATTGGTAGAAGAGAGTGAGAGAGAACGACGGGACGAACGAGAAGCAGAGATGGACTGTGAGAGGCACCAGAGGCGGTAGTGACGACGAAGCAATCTTGTTACCAATACAATGCGCATTTCAGGGTTTCTGTTTGGCTATTAGGATGGAATTAATGAGTCACAAGAATGGTTATCATGCAGTAACTATTTCTATTATATCAAACTATTTGCATTTCAATAAAAAAATATTACTGTATTTTCACTGCAATTGCAGCAAGAATATATTACTGATTGTGTGCTTATAGTGATGCCGACAAGAGTGGACATGTGTGAAATAATCACTCTTGCTTCCTGCACACAGAGAATTGACACTTTTCATGAACCAGACCAAAATCTAGATAAGCAATCACTACCGTTGCTGAGAAAATGGTGGGGGATGGAATTGAAAAATGTGAGTTGGAGAGGGATGAGCATTGGTAGAGGACAAGGCAGTTAGGAAACAGTTTGTTCACAGTATGTTTTGTTGACTAAACTTAATGACATTCGTTTTGAGTCTCACAGTAGGCTACTCAGGAAGAGGAACTTTACTGGTGTGCAGAATTTTACCAAGCTTTCTGTGTTTGCTTGGATAATGCTCTACACTTCTTTATCAATGCTGTGTACATTTGATACATACCCTGAGTATAACATGAGTATGAGGGTTGAGGATACGTGGTAAAATGGAGTATGCTTGTCGGCCATGGGGAAAGCGAGGTGGGATCCTCACCAAGTAGCTGAAGGGAGTCATGTGACAACCAATACGTTCACTTGGAGTCAGCACATGGTTCACACGCTGACCAAAACAAAGTTCATTATAACATAATTATACAGTTGCACACAATTCAGATATCCTCTGATGTAAACAGTAGCCTAACTAGTGAGACTGAGTTCTCTGCCATATGTAAAGGTATATAAGCACACATCTGACATACAAAAAATTATTACTGTACAACTTCTCATATACAACTTCTACTAATTGGAATTTTTAGTTAGAGTGTACAGTTGGAGTGCAACTTTATACTAGAATTGCCGGTACTTCCACAAGATGGAAAAAAACTAATAATAAATATAATCATCATCAATACCCCATTTCCCTTTTTTTCAAGAGTTGGGGAGGCTTTAGTGCCAGTGTAGACTACTACCCTCAACAAGCCCTTAAGGAGTCCAACTTTGTGGTTATTTGAACCTTTAGTAATTGTTAGAAAGTGGGGTCCCTAACTTTCACTCCTCCCCTATATCATATGGGATATGAGGCTGACTGCACCATCACAAGAGTGGTGGGTGATGGTGACGCCACTTCCCTACACCCTAAAAATAAATCCTCAAAATACAGTCACTATCAGAAATATAACTTTCTTAAATCATTCATCATTTTACAAACACAAACAATTACCCTCTAAATTACCTTCGCCAATACAGCTTTGGTTTTGAAGCAGTCAAGAAGGAGTGGAGGAAACTCTTCCACTTCACTTTCCTCTTTCTCTATTTCCTCTGGCACCATCATAGAATCCTTTTTGGCTGCTTTCATTTTCACTCGTTCCCGGCCTCGAGTCACTGATGCTGACTTGGGTCGCTTGAGACTGGTTCTCTTCTGTTGAACTGGGTGTTGGAGTGGTGACAGAGATACAGGCAGGGCTGGGGAGGCACTGCTACTACTAGATCTGTTGTCAAATACAGAGCAATTACAACACTCTGTAGGCTACTAACAAAGTAAACTCAGGTAGCCTACATGTACTGTGCTGCATTACCATCACCACAAATATCACAAGAAATATCAGCATATCCTGACAGGTAATATAAACTATTGCATGTAAATAAACAAGGTATATAATATCAAACATCTTATAGGTATAATACACGGTAAACCCTTTAGTAGCGGGAGCGATATATTTCAGAATTTCTTTTAGTAATACATTTGCCTTCTGTTTTCACTGTGTCCCAGATATTGATTTCCTTCACTTCCCTCAACAATATTGACCCCGATAGGTGGAGAGGGCATGAAGTATATCAGGGAAAGATCGGGGTTGAAATACGGCTTTTGAATATGTCCACGATTAAAAACAACAGCTGAGCGGCTGAGATCGAGACGTGATGAATTCATGCTTGTGATTGGCTGAAAACTATGACATCATCAGTGGCGGCCCCGACTCCTATGACGTCATCAGTCGATCGTAGCATGACGTCATGACCCTGTGCGTCTTTACAACTGCTTACTCACGCATGTGGTTAATTTTGCTAATATACATTTTTACTCCAATACCTGATTATTCAATATACAATTTCTCCCGGTTATTTTTAACTAACTATAATAATAGTAGGCAGCCAAGGCTGCATTGGTTGTAAGGGATATTTGGGAACCAGACGAACCTACCTGACCCAACATAACCGAACCTGGACTAACTAACTAACTATCCCGTATCTATTGGGATGTGCACCGTTCAGCTATTCTAGGCCTACTGGCAGTTTTCTGTGTTTTGGGTATGGACTTCCTTGTTTTTTGGGTTGACAAAGTTCATTTTGTGACAAATTATGATATGGTGATATCAAAGTTGGTTCAGTAAACAAATTACGGATTGAAACAATATATGCAGGGCAAGATTGAAAGTGTGTAATATTGTATATTAATTAACTAGAAATCCTAATAGTATTATTTAAATAAAATAGTAACAATATCAATAGACAACTCAATGTTTTCCAATCAATAACATCAAAGAACATCCATGACGTCAAATACTAATGACGTCACGTACTCCACCAATAAACATGTAGTTTACAAACACGTTTCTCACACTCGTCTCTTGATACAAACATTTGGTGTCTCCTTCAATCTAAGGGACACTGCACGCCACACATCAACTCCAAACTCATTTTACGTGGTTATATTAACATTATATCAACTGTATACCTTATGAAATGCATTCCTTGATACTTTTAATATAAGTAATATAAGTAAAGTAGAGATCCAGTAAGCGATACTTAAAATATTGTGAATAATCATCGCTCCCGCTACTAAAGGGTATACCTAATACACTCCACATAAAATGAACTCTTCAGTTAATGTATAACCTGGTGTAATAATTAGTTTCACTGCTGGTTGTGTCAGTGGTGTGTCTCTCTGCCATCACTTCAAATTCCCCCATTCCTTTTATTTTATTTTGTTTTAGGGTCGTCTTTGCTGGTGTCACCAAGCTGTAAGGGGTGTTGTTGTGTGCAGGTGGGAGACGAGGAGTGTGTGTGGTTGGTATGCCAGGTTGTTGGGGACGTGCAGACTGGCTACGCTTCAGTCTCATCGGAGGAATGCCTCGCTTCTCTCCCACTGATGTCTGGAAGAAGCTGGAGGATTCTTTGTTGTTGGCCATATTGCTGCTGGGAAGGAGAAAATACAAAAAAAGGATGAGTCACATTTATTTAGGTACAATGACACATCCAATAATTGATTGATTGATCGACATTAGGTGCCACAACAGCAAAGAGGTCATATAGTGATAATTACATTAAAAATATGTATTAGGTCATATTATCGCCATGAAATATAGTTAGGCCTACGTACTAAAGTATCAGACAGACATTTTTTTTAAATGTATCAGTTGTTGTGAGAAATAGTGTTGACTGTAGGCCTACATATATTAAATAGCTTAAAATAGTTATACAGTATAGTACCAATTCGTAATATTCACTACTACATACATATACTTCTTTTCACCATTTAGTAGTTCAGTAAATGACATTTTTCATCCCATGACTTTCCACATTATACGTAGGCTAATGCATTGTAGTTTCCCCTAAGTTAACTTAAGACATTTTGGACAGTTTAGTAATAACAGCAGCAGCAGATTTCTATTTTCAGATCAGTTTACGAATCTTTCAATATTAAATTTTGTGTTCACTCGTGTCCCAAGATAGCCAATAAACTATGTCCATTAACCTGCCCATACAGTGTCAGTAATGTATATATTACTACAGTATAAGTTGCTCGTCGCCTGTATACTCGTGATATAATAATTTCTGACCAGAGACGAAGGGCAGGCACCACACATAGCCTTAACTGCATTCCAACCCAGCCTCCATAGGTGTATTCAGTACTGGGTGGGGAAATGAGCAATACCATTCGAAGCTTTCTGATCCTCACACACTGGTCAGAAATTATGTATCACGAGTGTACTCACTGTACAGTCGGCGGCAAAAGTCCTACCACCTTACCTGCTTCACCGAGGCTCGCGATGTTCATATACTCCAGATTATCAACAAGTGTAGACAGCGTGCGTATTTCTCGAGTCCATGACTCCATGAACACTGCGTCGTCTGCGTGTCTTGGGTGATTCGAAGCTTTCTGCTCCTCACACACTGGTCAGAAATTACGTATCACGAGTGCACTAACTTTACCTGTAAAGTTGTAAACTACTGTGTATTGAAGGGAAATGTATAGCTTGGAACATAGAACTATACACATACCTCACATATATATATTATAGCAGATGATAACCCATATAGGCTACTTCATCTAACAGTACGGCTTTCAAACTTCATAATAATAATTATATACAAGTCCATGGCAGTTCTTCATTGTTGAACGACTTGTTGTTATTAAACATTTATTATTAGTATCAAAGTTCAAACTACAATTACTGTTCGTAGGAGATAACGAAAGAAACTGAACTGTGTAAATGACTTATGGGTGAATTATTTAATGAATTTGGTGAGTAAACTATATATGCAGTGATCATCATTATTTAATAAACTGTTGGATAGATTTTGTGAATGTGAATACCGTACTCAGCTTTTGGAAAATATTAATGAAGCCTTGGTTGGTTGGGAAGCTAACAAACAAATAATATATACTAAAGAATAGACCCTGTGAGTAAATTCCACACTCATATTCGTTTGTTAGCTTACCAACTAACCACACATGTAAGGCCTAATTATTTTCCAAATTTCTATATTCGCAAAATCTATCCAACAGTTAGATAATGATGATCACTGTATAGTTTACTCACCAAATTCATTAAATTATTCATCCATAAGTCATTTACACGGCTAAGATTCTTTCGTTTGCGTGCTTACAAACCACTACCAAGTTACCAACCATTGTGGAATCGTGTGAAAGTGTGAAAATGAACGTAATAAAAGTGTGGGTGCGACATTCAGTCATTTGGCGTCAGCAGTTGCCATGGTAACTCATTTTATACTTGGAATTAATTTTACACAGTGTACTCTCCTAAAGTTCATAAATAATTATATATACAGTATATAAATAAATTATAATAGAAATTTATAATTTATGGTATATAAGTAATATTTATATGTGAAGCTGATGATCCCTTTTCAGCAGAACCAAAAGTACCAACTGCAGCTATAATTCGTATTGTCAACTATAGTGAGCAACATCATATTTCCCGATGTATGTATTATTTTTATATCAATAAGTAATATATGACCTATAATAAGTAATAATAGTAAATGTTATATAATGAATTGGGAATTTGGGGACTATTCGAGTATTATGATATGTTGGTATGTCCGAGTCACCGTAAACAAAGATGCTTTCTGCTGTACCAAGGAGAATATTTCATACATTTTTTAGAAAACCACCAGGTATTTCCACAATTATTTTCCCATAAGTGCCTTCCACTAGTTACATAGTGTTTTTATTAAGTCAGTTCCATTGTGTATTGAATTGTTTACCAAAATTACCCAAACATCTTTAACTTTATTTGTATTTATGAGCCTGTCCCAGACTCCCAATAAGTTATTCCTGTTTGGTTAATAAAAGTGTTGTTCCCTTGGTTTAAACATTGTATAGTCACGTTGCTATTGTCCTGTCAACACCTTTGAAGGAAATGGTCTTTATAAATTATATGAAAGATTATGAAGCTATAGCCGTTGGTGTCTGTAATTTTGGTTTATAAGATTCATTTTAATGGTTCACTTGGTATACCCTTTAGTAGCGGGAGCGATGATTATTCACAATATTTAAGTATCGCTTACTAGATCTCTACTTTACTTATATTACTTATATTAAAAGTATCAAGGAATGCATTTCATAAGGTATACAGTTGATATAATGTTAATATAACCACGTAAAATGAGTTTGGAGTTGATGTGTGGCGTGCAGTGTCCCTTAGATTGAAGGAGACACCAAATGTTTGTATCAAGAGACGAGTGTGAGAAACGTGTTTGTAAACTAAGTTACATGTTTATTGGTGGAGTACGTGACGTCATTAGTATTTTACGTCATGGATGTTCTTTGATGTTATTGGTTGGAAAACATTGAGTTGTCTATTGATATTGTTACTATTTTATTTAAATAATACTATTAGGATTTCTAGATAATATACAATATTACACACTTTCAACCCTGCCCTGCATATATTGTTTCAATCCGTAATTTGTTTACTGAACCAACTTTGATATCACCATATCACAATTTGTCACAAAGTGAACTTTGTCAACCCAAAAAACAAGGAAGTCCATACCCAAAACACAGAAAACTGCCAGTAGGCCTAGAATAGTTAAACGGTGCACATCCCAATAGATACGGGATAGTTAACTGCAGGAGTATTTACATGGAAAACATTACAAGGATTACTTAATTCAGCAAATCTTCAAGGATATCAGCAAAATATACAAATATCCAGCGATGTAAATGGTATGTTAGTTTGCTTTTTATATTTTTCTTACGCATTACATAGATAAACAAATTATTTCATGTGCCCTGGTTAGGTCCTGGTGGTGTTGGGTAATTTAAGGGTTAGCTCCCGGTAGTTTGCCACAGTCCAGGTTAGGTTAGGTTGGGTCAGGAAGGTTAGTGTGATTCCAAAAGGTTCCCTACATCCAGGTTAGGTCCCGGTAGTTTGCCTAGGTTAGGTCCCGGTAGTTTGCCCAGGTTAGGTCCCGGTAGTTTGTCCAGGTTAGGTCCCGGTAGTTTGCCCAGGTTAGGTCCCGGTAGTTTGCCCAGGTTAGGTCCCGGTAGTCTGTCACAGTCCAGGTTGGGTTAGGTTGGGTCAGGTAGGTTCGTCTGGTTCCCAAATATCCCTTACAACCAATGCAGCCTTGGCTGCCTACTATTATTATAGTTAGTTAAAAATAACCGGGAGAAATTGTATATTGAATAATCAGGTATTGGAGTAAAAATGTATATTATGCGGGAGTAAGCAGTTGTAAAGACGCACAGGGTCATGACATCATGCTACGATCGACTGATGACGTCATAGGAGGCGGGGTCGCCACTGATGACGTCATAGTTTTCAGCCAATCACAAGCATGGATTCATCACGTCTCGATTTCAGCCGTTCAGCTGTTGTTTATAATCATGGACATATTGAAAAGGCGTGTTTCAACCCCGATCTTTCCCTGATATACTGCATGCCCTCCCCACCTATCGGGGTCAATATTGTTGTGGGAAGTGAAGGAAATCAATATCTGGGACACAGTAAAAACAGAAGGCAAATGTATTAATAAAAGAAATTCTGAAATATATCGCTCCCGCTACTAAAGGGTTTACCGTTCACTTTCATTCACGAGAGACATTCCCTCATTTAAAACATTCCATGCTATATATTGTTGTCATGTCCCTCAGTTATACCTTTGAGTACTGTGGTATGTCTTTCAGATTATCCCTGAGATATTCTGATCAACAATGTTAGTATGGGTAATTCTGCATAAGAGGTCCACCTGGATTGTTCCCACATTTTATACATTTTAATGCATATTTTTACTTGTTCTATTGATTGTTGCCCATAATATTGTCCCCTTGTGAAATATACACAAATTGTAAATGTTTGCCGCATGGACCTCTTCATCATCATCATCATTTTCGTTTAACGTCCGTATTTTCCCATTTAGGATGGGGTTGGACGGGCGATGACTGCTCTCCACATCTGTCTATCTTGTACCATATGTTCTTCTATTCCCATTAAATTCATATCTTCCATTACACACGTTCTCCACTTTTTCTTGGGCCTTCCCACTGGTCGCCGGCCCCCAACTCTCACCTCCTCCACCTCACTCAACACCCCCCCCCTCTGCTCTTCTCACATGTCCAAACCATCTCAGTCTTCTCTGCCTCAACCTAACAAAAAGGTCTTCAACCCCACACATCTCTGCCACTTCACTGCTAGACCTCCCATCTTGCCACCTTATTTCTGCCATGTATCTCAGCATTATACGGTCGCAGTTATACTTGTTGGTTCAGCTAAGATCCTTAGGGTTGTATTTTTACAGTTAACTCACTGTTTGTATGTTCTTTACAACAGCACAGAGGGTGACAGCCAAGGTGCCACCATACATCCGTGACCAGCTGGACTCCAACACCGATAATGAACAACCATTACCACATGATTTCAGGTGACAACACATTCTATATATATTTGGTGATGCTGTAGTTTGCAAGTTAAAAGGGGAAGTACAGTACAGTCATGGTGAATAATAATCATGCACTTTGGAGTAACTCATGTAAATGTTTGACAGCTTCCCTCTGTTCGTTAGCCGAGATACTTTCCAATAAATAGATTAAAAGCTCCACCTTCTCATTTACTGTAAGCAGCTACTCACTATTCAAAACAATAAAACAATTACATCATAATAGAACATGAAAATATTGGTCAAAAATTAGGTTTACTTATCTATATATACTGTATATATATGTGTGTATTGAAATTTATGTCTATAACTGCACAGTCTTGGTAAATCTGGAGCAACTAATTCCTAAACTATTCCAATGAACAGGCCATCATTATTTTTGTTGATATGATCCTGTTTCCTGGCATACTGTACAATACTTTAGAGGAATCAAGGAGCTCTAATGTACGGTACCAAAAGTGTAATCTCCTCTTATGTATTATCTACTTGAAACTGCTAGTAATTAAAACTTTTTCTAGGAACTTCCTGACACCACTTTGTTAATTTTATACTATGCATACAACTACCTCCACTTCTCTTATCACCATACCAAAACTTAATACAGTATTGTGTTGTGTTGTATTGTCCTTCACACTGCACTTCTGTATCTCTTGACCTCTATTAATCATCCATAGATGTTTAGTAATATATAGTTTCCTGCTATCATAGAACTGTATACCCTGAGTTCCTGCCTGACCCACGACCAGAGTGGAGAAACCGACTGCGGGAAAGGTTAGAGCGGAACGATATGCTCACCCGTCGCTCTGTGGTTGCAATTCCAGAATTTTATATTGGTAAGGTATTATTATTATACTGTAATCCCTTACTGTAAAGAAGGACAGATACATGATATCCATTCATTATTTCTGAAGATTAGTTCAACTGTGAGCAATTTTTATTAAGGAGAAAAATCACACAATTCTAGCATCCATTCTGAAAAAAAACAAACAATATACTTACCAGTACTATACAGTAACCCTCCATAATAAGCTAGAAATTATGATAATTCTTTATGAGAGCTTCAACTGGATTGGAGAAATAATGTTAAATATACAGTTTTGTAATTATTACATTGAAAACTCGTGGTTGCCACCAGGTGGCATCACAATCGGCGGTTCGTCGCGCACACAAGCAAAATAAAATATTCCTTCAGAGTCATTCTATACACAAAAAAAATGCATCAAGCTTAAATGATACATATTTCTACACAATTCTTTCTAAGTAGTAAAACACAGGTAAAATAGTACTATTCGTGATCAAAAGGAGTTAAGTTGATTTCCTGGTGAAATTGGCATTCAGATTATTTGGCCATCTCGGGATTACCAAACAGGTACACCATTGATTGGAAACAAAGTAAATGAAAATACAATAAACATAAAAAGAACATGCAGGTGATAGTTAAAACTCCAAATTACATAGATCAACTTCCTGGTTTATTGAAATACATATTTCAATTGAGAATAGGCTACTCGAATGTGCTGGCGAAGTAGTCGAATCGTGGAGGGAATCAAAACAAAACAAACGTATTTGTCCAACTGGCGCATGCTTTGGTTATTGTTACGTGTTTGGTTTGGTTCTTTTATAAGAACAATGGACTACGGTAGCTGGACGTTGCAACAGCTGAAGGAGGAGCTGAGGAAACGAAATGCACGACTTTCAGGTTCCAACTCGCTGAGTCTCGCTCGGCTACTTTTGCCTTGTCGCTCACTTGGTGAAGGAGATGCTGATATCTCCAGAAAAATAACTATATCTATATATTACCATGTTACTGGGTATGTTACGTCATAATATGTAGTACAGTCTTAATCAAATTTATTTGTATTGTCCAAATAAAAAGATTTTAGCCTTGGCATACGCCTTACTTTAAATATCGACAGCAGAAGGTCGATAATCACGAAACAAAAATATCTAATTTAACCAACTTATCTCAAAATTATCCATACAGGGTAATAGAAAGTCGATGCAGGATTTCGAAAGTATCATAATGATCAAGGTTCTATGCATTTGTATGCTGATGGGATTTTAAAAAACAATATTTTAGCTCATGTCGCATGAACTGACTGCACAGCAGTGACATCTAGCGGATTAGTTCCAGAAATTCCCCATTACATAATGTATTCCTTTTTTCAGGCTCCATTATGGCAGTTACAGTGGGGGATCGTAATGCTTCTGATAAAACTAATCGATTTGTGGGTATCTGTATAAGTCGAGGTGGAACTGGACTGCGAGCTTGGTTTAATCTCAGAAATGTCATTGACCACCAAGGTAAGGTTTTATTTTTAAATATTGACCCCCCCAATAAAAAACATTTATCTATCACCTGTTTACTACACCTGTTATGGGATGGCCATGATTAGACATCTCAGCTACCTAGTCAGTCATGAATGCACAACTTCCCCAACCTTCATATAGTATCAGTAGGCCTACGGGTACTATACAATCAGTCATCTTTCTCTCCATCCTTTCTTTGGTCTACTCCTCCCCTTTGTTTAATCACTTCTGAAGGAAATAATTAAACTGGTTTGATCAAAGAAACTATTTGCAGCAAATTGTTAGTTTGTTTTTGAGCCTTGGTTCACACTGTTATAAATCCACTGGCACACCAAACCCAACTTCATACCAACTTTCAAGGACCACCATCAAATTAAAATAAATTCAGTAATGTGTTATTTGCCTTATTTCTTATAGGAATTCTTTAATGTGAAGTGTGGGGAAAACCAACAAATGTTCTGAATCATAATTTTTATTCTTGCAGGGCTGGAGATCATGTATGAAATGTACTCCCCATTAATTCGTAATATTGAAGTGCTGCGGCTGGAAAAACGACTTGATGAAGAGTTGTTGTACCTACGTGATGCCCTCCCAGAATATTCCACATTTCCTCTTGATATGGAACCAGAGCTGCTTCCAGAGGGAGCTCCAGTACCAATAAATGACATCAAGGTGAATTTTTGTTTTAAGCAAGTTCACTCCCACAGCCTGAGATTTCCATCATCATATTTCAAATCCAAGCCTTGGTTTGTTGGCCTTGTCCTGATGCTAATACAACAAGAACTATCTAAAATATCTATCTATCTATCTATCTATTTATAGCTCTGACGCCTCGTTCCCTCCGGGAACTCCCCCCGAAGGGGGTGGCCACGGCAGAAAGGTCTCCAGTCTTCCCTGTTCAAACACTCCCTCCTTACTTGGTCCAGCCCTCCCCTCCCCCTCACGTTTCTCTCCTTTACATACTCTTCCACTCTGTTCTGCCATCTAACGGGTGGTCTAGCACCTCCCTCCCACTGGAAACTTTTCCAAGAAGAAGAGTCTCTAGTTTTCCCTGTTTCAACACTCCCTCTCTCAGTCAAGCCCTTCTCTTCCTCTCACATTTCTTTTTCTCACGTACTCCTCCACCCTTTTCATTCATCTGACTGGTGGCCTTCCATTCACACCAAGCCTCCCAGTTTCACTCGCATAAAACTTCTTTCCCACCTCTTCAAACTATATCTTCCTCTACCTCTATTCTTGACTCTTGTTCTCTATACCTAACTTGACCAAACCTGTAAGACATTCTTGATACATTCACAACAAAAGCTACTCCAATACAACACTGTGTGCTCTTCCTCACAAACCCAGCTTGTCTTTTACAACCAGCCTGTGTAGGTATTATAAAGCTGACTTTGTTAGTCCTCTCCTCTTGCAGAGATTAAGGTTTTCAGTGCTCACAGTTACTGTTGTGATAATGATCCAAATACCTACCTCTCCATTATATATCATAAAATTACCTCAAGGAAGCATCAATTAAAAATTTCTGACTGTTAACCTTCTTTGTGAATGCAGTAGAGTACAATTGTATGCTAATTCTTCTGCTTCTCATCTGAAGACCAAGAATCCCTATGTTGATGAAACTATTGCTTCTCAGGTAAAGTTGAAGCCACGGCCATGGCATGAGCGCTGGGAGAGAAAGAACCTACAAGGTGTCCAGGATTTAGGTCTCCCACAGAGATTCTACAATAAAGCCAAGCTGCATGAAAAGCCTTGGGAGAAGTATGACCTCATGATGGAATACAGGTGTGTGGCCAAGATATGATTTTAATGTGAAATTTAGATTTTACTTGTATGGTGAAAATTTTATAAGGGATCTTATGTGAATTCATAATATGCCATCTCAATTAATGCATTATTTAGTAATCATTACCTTACTCCTTTTATATATTATTCCTTGTTGCATGAGATTGGAATTTTACAATCTTTATGAAAAGGTTTTTTACTGAAAGTCAGCCAAAGATAGACATATCCAGCAAATGCTGTGAAAGTGGCCACATCAATAATACTTGTTTGATGCCCATGGAAATTTAACCACCTCCAATGCTCCAGTAACAAGAAGCAAATCTGGCCTACCTGATCAAAAAGCAGGAATGCTCCCATTCCCTATGTGCCTCTATAGACCCATGTATTATGTCTTGTCCAGATGCTTCATACAAGGAAAACCTTGTGCTCCTGATCATCGTAATGTGGTAGTAATAATTTATATTTCAGATAAGCACACCCTTATTACATAATACTGCAACACTACAGTACCTGAGGTAACTGTATCAAATGGTAGAAAGAAGCTTACAGTATATTTACACCTTTTCAGAGCCACCATCCCTGAAGAAGAACAAGCTGATATTTTTCACGAGATTGCCCCACACTACCAACAGCTTGAGTCTTCCCGTAGACAAAGCAAGAGGCGCCTGGCTCAAACTTCACGTTACTAGTACTGAACATACATATCAAGCTTTTAATGTATGATACTTCAGTGATAAATTCAAACCAACATCATAAATACTGTATTATTTTATTGTACAATTTGTTATAGAACTAAAATTCAAAGTCAATAAAGATTAGTACTGTACAGTACAATAAAAGATACCAATATCATTATCCTTTTTTGTTTTAAAAAATATAATAGCTAATACAATATGAATAACTTATTACTGACTCTAATTTATGAAGAGTTTAGTTTATATAGCCTGATAATATACTGTAACTAAATTTACATGTGCAGATGAATTTTGATGATATCCTAAACAAAATTTGTAGCTTGTGTGATTGTTTTATTTCTTGTCAATTGTTACTTTAATGTATATACTAGTGAGCTCTGATAGGTTTTGTAGCACAAAACCATTCACTGTTGTTGTCCTCTCTTGTCAATCTTCCCCATTCTAATACAGTATTTGCTCTGCACATTACCTAATTACACTACAGTATATGAATGATTTTACATTCTCCATTTCCAGGTCAATCGGCTTCACCATATAGTCTATAGTTCTTGCCCTCTCAAAGCCTGTTTCTTTCCTTAGCCACATCTGTCTTCAACATTTGCTTTTCAGTAAAGACCCTAAATTCATTTACAGTACCAAATCATGTCAAGCTCCCACTCATGTTATCTGCAAACAACAGCTCCAGCAATTTTATCTATGATTAACCATTTCTCTTTGGGATTATACCAGCATCCTAATATAAAGCTATCCATTAATGTACTGAACATCCACAGGAATCAACCCATTTTTTGTTCAGTGAAGACACTGATTAGAAATAAAGTGTTAAGTAGAATGGCTACAAGAAGATTACATGAAAGAGTATTAATGCCCACTTTGACATACAGCTGGAAAACTTTGGAGTGGCCTGATTATGAGAAATCAAAAGTTAGAGAAGTTGAGATAGATATGCTGAGTAGAGTTTGTAGAATTCGTAAAATTGACAATTAAAATGGCAAATACTTAAATCTGCAAAAGGTGTGTTGTGAGAAAATCACTGGATCAGAGAGTGGAAGAATGTGTTAAGAGAGGGTATGGGCATGTGGAAAGAGTGGATGATACAAGAGTTGATGAAAAAGGTGTAGGCCTATGAGAATGATTCAAAGGGAGGAAGAGATGGGGAAGACCAAGAATATGGCATGATATGGTGAGTGATTGTACGAAAGTGTGGAATAAATATGAATTAAGCAAAAGAATTAATACATGGGAACGGAGTGATGGCCGAGTTAGATGTATTTTGTAAAATTTTCCCCGCGATAATTACTGATACATCGTACGTCTGTAGTTTAAGATGTTATTATGAAACGTGCACCATTGAAATTGTAACAGGCACTTTTGAAAATAGAAAATTGTAAAAAAAAAAAAAAGGGAAATAGTCGCCATATTTAGTCGGTCTCAAATTATATAGAAGGGCCCGACTGAAAGAGCATTATTTCTCTAGCAGAAATAATAGCAAAAACCCACAAGATCAAGATAAAAACAAATATATATATTGGTGTATGAGGTGCAAAATAAAGATTAAGATATAAGGTGCCGTTGTAAAGGCAATATTTCCCATCAACCATTGAAATTGTAACAAGCATTTTTGGGAATAGAAAATTGTAAAGTAAAAAGGGAAATAGATTAAGATAAAAAATATATATATAAGTTTATAAGGTGCCGTTGTAAAGTCAATATTTCCCATCAACAACATAACCATCAGTGTTGCCAACCGTCGGGTAATCGCCCTATATGTAGGGCATTTCGACCTCAAATCCTTGTCTGTAGGGCGTAGGGTAATTTTACAGAATCATAACGAAACGTAGGTCATTACAACATTTTGGTATAAGTGATAACATATTTTGTAACAATAAAATATCATATAAATGGTATAGATATATGTTAAAAATGTATTGCTTAAAAATATCTATTACCTTCAACTACATCAAAAATAAAACACTTCAAAACTCAACAGTAGGTAGTAGAAAATGCTTTTCATGAATCTGCCATTGCCACTCCCAAAAAGAAGAGGCGGTACCGAGGAGAGCTAGAGAAAGAAAAGGAAACTCCCAGGAAACAAAAGTTTAGAGATGTATGGCTAGAGGTAAGAATTGTTATCTTGCCTATTTTATATTCATCCTTTTACTGTTGTTTAGTTATATATTCTTACTACATTTCATTTACGGTTCATTTTGTATCACCGGACTGAGGTCCAATATTATTGAAACTGCATATATTCAAAAGAAAAAGAACATTTTTGTTTATATATTATTATAAATAAAACCTCCAAGTAGTTGAGGAATATTTTTATCCTAACTTGCTAAGTCGTAGGGCGATGAAGGTAAATGTAGGGTAATTTCAGTGTCTGTGTAGGGCGAAATAGAGACCCTATAGAAAGAGAGACTGGACACCCAACAATTTTTGCTGCTCGATGATTGGTTGGTTTGACCGGCGCCATCTTGGTTCATCCACCAAAATAGTAGATACAGATCATGGAGGTATAATCTAAGAGGAGGCGGCATGACGTCACAGAGGTGAAGCCAGTTTTCTATTGGTCGGCTGTCCTCCCTACCCCCCATTGACTCAAAACAAACATCAGCTGATCACGTCTTTGCCATTTTTTAAGATAATGCTGGCGTGTTCAGCATATGGGTGTACCCAGAGAGACAGGAGTCTTTCTACTACATTTCATATGTATGTTAAGAAAGTCATATAGAAAAATATACGACAGAAATTGACAAATCAACGAAGTGAATTTCATCACCTGCCTCGCACACCGCGACACGTAGGCCTAGTAGTAGTAGTTAGTAGTAGTAGTAGTAGTTAGTAGTAGTAGTAGTTAGTAGTAGTAGTAGTAAGTGGTAGTAGTAGTAGTAGTAGTGGTAGTAGTACTAGTAGTAGTAGTAATAAGCAGCAAAAGACATGAAGGAAAATAATTATTCTAACGAAGGAAATCCTAGCTGAAAGACACGCACTAAACTCTCGTGATTGTGTGTGTGTGTGTGAAGGCAGGATCTTGGTCGGACCGAGCATAGAGTAGCTGAGGACAACCTCCGCGTAACAACGTCTGCATATTTATGAGTTATTTCCATACTAGGGGCATTATATGTACTGTTTTTTGCTGCCAATCGCTTGCAAATATTATAGTTGTTCCCATTTAAAACACAAACTTTTAAAAAAAGAACTGTATACGATTTTAAAAATAGGCATATAAAATACATGTATATAGTAGGGTAGGATATGGCAGCATCTGGCAACTCAATCACCCACGCTAGCAACACCTGGCAGCCCAACCACGCATGGGGACTCGGAAAAGTCTTCACCAATGACTATAAAAAGGATGATAGGAAAGCTCATTAATCACTACTATGAACCCCCTTCAAGGAGTTTCACAAGCCGCATGTAGATGGCGCTGGCTGTTGTAGTAGTGTGTCGTCTGCAAAAAAAGAAAATAACAACAGAGCCAAGAGTTAACGGCGATATGTATATTTCGGTTCCTTTACACTTAACCCAATAATTCACTTAAAACCAGATACATTGAATGATATGAATTACTCTATATAATGCCTGTGGTCACTGTAAGTTATAATTTGAGTAAACATAAGGATGTAGTGAATTAATTATGCAGGTGTTATTATATATTTCCGAAAGAAATGTGCGACGAAATGTACACAGTACAGCAGCAAAAATGGAGGGACGGACGCATGTTTGCTTGATTTGTGGTAATGCCAAATCTACACACCCTGACTTTGTTTATCATCGATTCCCCAAGGAAAATCAAGAAAATCTTGTACAGCATGTCGTTGGTTGCTATGCTACATCTGTGACAAAATTATTTTCCCCAATAAAACAATTATTTGTTTAAGGTTGTGTCTTTATTCCTGTCATAATTC
Organism: Petrolisthes manimaculis; assembly: GCA_034508575.1. NCBI lineage: Eukaryota > Metazoa > Arthropoda > Malacostraca > Decapoda > Porcellanidae > Petrolisthes > Petrolisthes manimaculis. The sequence continues at coordinate 67,580 of JAWZYT010000433.1, read as the reverse complement.
GTCTGGAGTTTAGTATGATACATGTGAACCAGGCCCAAACTTGCACACCTAATACGCAGGTATGTTTTTATGATGATAAAAGTAATTGGTAATATAAATGTGTGTAATTGCAATTTATTAGGTGTTGCAAACTCCAACAATTTAGACAGTCATTATGTAGCCTAATGATGTAGGTATTTATGTAACAGGTATTATTACAATTATGACTTTCATTTAGCCTACTCTCAGTGCATAACATGCACAAACAAATATTGAAAATCAGGCGGATTATGCACAATAGAAGTTAGGCATTGATTAAAATTAGAGGAGTTAGTCCTGTACTGTAGGCTACATTAGTTATGAGATTTTATATAAGTTACTCCTGAAATTTAATTATCTAAGCAGTATATAGATGGCGTTGTCGGCCGTTCGTGAGGTTCCAGTTTGTGCTTTGTTTTGTGATTTTCTATTGGTCGAGAGGAGAGCTTTCCTATCATTCTTGTATAGTCATTGGTCTTCACTTCATTCTGCTACACCGCCTCCTTTAGATTATACCTCCATGATACAGATCACCTGCGGATTCGTCCCAGAGAATATCTCGCCACATACTGAGGAATGTGATTAATTGCCTGATATTATATTGTTTTAGTTAATTAGGTACATTTTTATTAGAACAAATGAAGATTTTTGTTGTATAACAATCTTTACACACATATATATATGACTGCTTCCGTAAAAAACGCCACTGGCGTCGAATGGCAATGGTGACGAATCCGTCTGGTAGCTGGTGCTAAATATGGTGTGTTATGGTTGTTTTAATGGTGCTTTTTTGGTAGAAAATATGGTTGGGTGTTCTGCATATGGATCTCAGAACAAAAATGGACCTCATATGCGTCTGTTTCGGTTCCCAAGAGATGCTGAGAGAAGAAAATTTTAGGAAAATAAGGTCCGAAGAGCGAACTGGTCAGCCAATGAAAATCATAGACTCAGCCAGGCTAATATATTAATTTTACTTGTAGTTTATCCATTAATACAATGATTCACCATACTTTCATATACACAGGAGGAGACAGCGTGAAGGAAAACTAATATTCTCATAAAATAATGACTGTGATGCTCTTAATTAATAGAATAATGCAACCAGTATGTAAATTGTAGTAATGGAACTTTTGTAGTGAGATTATTATTGTATCATGAATTAAAAAAAACAGCATATGCAGCTTTTACTTGACTTAATACCATCCAAGTTTGATACCTCGCAAGTTGATAATATTATACGATAATTAAAGCAAAAATAATTACTGAAAATGGTTCAATGATTATTTCCAAATATTAAAAAAAAACGTACGATCGATACCCTTATTAGCCGTATATTGTCATAATAATCAGCAGCGTGGTTACGTGTCTTACAGAGATGCTTAACTCACCGTAATAAAGTTAAAGTAATCTAATCTACTTAAACTGGTATATAGAATGATTTTTTTCCTCGTATGGAGAAATAACACATTGTTCACTATTACGTGACTCATTCATGAAAGTGGATACAATGATGATAATTGGTACTTTTAATTAAACATACGAATGAGATGTGATAATGCTACATGAATATTGTAACAAGTATCCACTTTTAGTGTTTTTAATCGCTGAACTATAAAATATGTAAACATTCGACGTTCGTCTGTCTAACCGACTCTAACGTCGTCTGCAAACTCACTCGCCCAATGACACCCATCTTTATATGCTTCGATATTAGCCTACATAATGTTTAGAGCTATATACCATATTGCTACATATTTATATCATTAAACGACATCACCTAGTGTAAACACAGAGTTAAAAATACTTAAAAGTCATCAATAATTGGCAAACAATTATAAACTGACTGGTGGTATCTAGCAATGTGACGCTCATGTCTATAGTAAATAGAGTGGGCGACAAATTTCTCCGTGATCACCAAGATGGCGGCTGTCCAGTCTCTCTTTCAGGGCGAAGAAGTCTCAAGGGGTTGGCATCACTGCATTTTAGGCAACTTACAAAACGGCAATAGTCTAAATTAATAGTTGATTGTCTGGAATTAGTGACATTTCTATAAAACGGCAATAATAGTCTAAATGAATAGTTAATAGTTGGAAATTAGTGACATTTTGGCATCTCAGACTACTAGTTACAAAACGACAATAGTCTAACTATATCTAACGTTAAATAAATACCATAAATTATGGTACTTTAAAATTTATTAATTAATCTGACACCATGTGGACAATATTGTGCAATAGATTTAATGGATTTTCTTCCCCAAGACATTTTACTTTAATAATCAACAAGTGTCTATCTAGTGATATTAAAACGGCATCTCGTCCATTATTAATAATAGATGAAAAACCACCACCACCACCACTTTATTTATATTTCCATCCAACCTGTACGAATGAAACTAAAGAATCTATTCTCTCTAGCTTTACTGTTCATAAAGATTATATAACTCAAGATGAAGAAGATATATTGATGAGAGAGTTGCATCCACACCTCGACAGGTTAAAATATGAATATAACCATTGGGATGATGTAAGTTACCTTTTTTTTCATTTGTATTGTATATTTATGGGGTTTTCATTATTTATGGTAAATATTGAAAGAATTGCCGTTATGGTGTGCGATTTTTCTACCTTCAGTACCTACTTATTTAGACCATTCTAAGACTATTTTCTTCTATGGCATTTCCTCCGCAAATGCCTAATTTCCAAGATAGGGCATATTTTGAAATTAACCTGACCTTAGCTAACCTAACCTACACCACAGCAGACAACCGGGACCTAACCTTGGCAAACCACTGGGACCTCATCATCATTATCATATTCGGTTTAATGTCCGTCTTACATGCTGGCATGCATTGGATGGTCAATTACCTCTGAGGAAATTATGTACATGTATTAAGAAATGTATTTGACAGAAAAGAATTGATGGTTGTGATTTTGGACAAACGCTTAAATAATACCAATATATTTGCCTCATAAAATTTAAATACATTTTATGTTTTCTATGACATTTGTTCTATTCTTAGTAAACTTTAAGGGACCCTGTGATGTTGTCAGAAAATTGGAAGTAAACGAGTCCTTCAAATATTGCCACGAAACACACACACCTATATGGAAGGAGCTTGTTTTGTGGCATAGTTAGGAGGAATCAGAAACCTCCAATTCTAGTATACGATCACAAGGTCCTTACGATCAGCTAAAGCAGTGAAGAAATCAAAATAGATATACTGTATGTTTATTTATGTAATCTATTATTCCTTTTTGTATCTGTTGAAATAAAAGGTCAACAGAGTATTTTGTACAATTAGCCTTATGCAAGAACATCCATGGTGTATATGACGGCATGGTACTGGTTCGATGGCTCTGTTTTACCACGCCATCGAATACACCATGAATGTTCTGGCATACAACCCCTGATTAGACCATAAGGCTCTCATATCCATTCTCATTACTTACCCCATCCTACCTTGTCAGACCGTATTCAAGAACATTCATGGTGCATGCGATGGTGTGGTACTGGTACGATGGCCCCAAAGTCAAACAACAGAACCATCGTACCGGTACCACACCATCGTATACACCACGGAGGTTCTTGGATACGACCCACTGTTTCACTATAATATCCCATTACTGTATGTTGATTTCATAGTAGCCTAATATTAATCTGCATCATATTCACAGGCAATACATGGTTTCCGAGAAATTGAGCGCTCAAGATGGAGTAAGTCGTCATCAAACATTCTGGCAAGGATACGTCACTTAGCTTTTCCTGGACCAGAAAAACAGCAGCTGCCTCAGACACACATCCTGGACCTGGCTCAGTCTGGAGTTATTAAGCCTCATGTTGATAGTGTCAGGGTGAGAAGATTATATATATTATTATTACAGTCAATTTTGTATAAAAGATTGAAAACACATCTGATGGCCGAGTGTTACGACATGGATAAATATGAGCATTAGAAGTGACTATAGTGTTTAATAATATTGAGGGAAACCCTGCAGAGTGCCATCTGCTGATGTAGAATATCTTGCAAACAAGTAACAAGTACTGTATATAAATATATACTTGTCTATATAGTAAGTGTTAAATGGTTATTTTTAACAAAGTAATATCATACAATATAATTATCACCCTATACAAGGTTCATTGAAAAGAATTTTTACTTGAAGAAACTTTAAACTTTTCTTTATTTTTTATTTTTTAATCAGTGAGTGCATGATTGCTGATTGCAAGTGTACTGTATGTAATTATCAAATACTACTGTAGTTGATATGTATTAAAAATTTATGGACATGGCTTCATGGGTCTGTATAGTAAAATCCTACATATATGGCTTCACAGGGTAGCCAAAAGAGTTACTAAAAAGAAATAAAAAAACTTTAGAGAACAGGTCCCATTGCACACCAGTGAGAGATTAGGTTTAAGGTTATCAAATAGTCGGTTAGTAATAGCTCATATGAAAATTCTCCTTATTTACAGTTCTGTGGGAATATCATATGTGGTGTGTGTCTCCTGAGTGATGCAGTTATGAGACTTGTAAATGTAGACCATAAAGACCAGATTGTTGACGTCTTACTTCAACGGTGTTCACTTTACATCATGAAGTAAGTAACTACTGACTGACTGTTGAGCCATGTGGCATATTCCATTAGCCAAAGAATTTAATGTTTTATGCTGAGGACTGGAGGATTAGTCTTCTGGCTACGACTTTATTTGTATAAACAAAATAAAGAAATGCATTACTTCACAATGCTGGTCACTGCATTACACAAGATAAGAATTCTCCACCTGGTATAGTAATGGTAATAATTGTTGTTGTTGTTGTTGAAGTTCCTCAAGCTGTCTGGCCGAACAGCCCCGAGCTGTTGAGGACGGTCATGGCTTGAACTGGGCTCTCCCACAGTGCCTTCAGTGAGTGTATGTTGTGTTCTTGGTGAGTGTGGTTGTGTGCGTTGCAGTCTTCCATAATGTGTTTAATAGAATGGAGTGATGTGTTGCATCTTGGGCAGGTATCTGTGAGGACTCTATCTAGTTACTTTTGATATGTCAGAAGAACCTGGCCAGGTGGACTCTGTCCTCACGGGGAAGGGAGGATTTTGATGAGTGGATGTCAGGAGGTTGTGCATGCAGCAGGGTGTTGTTTGTAAGTTTTTTGATGGATTGGTGGGTGATCCGAGTATGGATGTGTTTTTGGAGACTGGTTTGAGGTGGGCATGGTGTAAGAGATGATAGTATTTGTGTGTGGTATCGTGTACTGGGAGTTGTTTTGATGTTTCTTGGCATCCCTCGGTGTTTTGCCCTTTTTTTTTTTTTTTTTTTTTTTTTTTTTTTTATAATATATTATATATACTGTATATGATCTGACACTGGACATGAGCTTCATGAAGCCCATTACCGTGGCCCAGGCCAACTGTTGCTCACACACACATCAGTGGTTGTAGTGTAGTGGGTGGTGTAGATCTCTGGAGGCTACAGAAAAGGGCTTCCCCAGACTTCTCCCTCTCTTATTAAACTCAGTTATTGACTCATGTTGTTTTATGTTCACTCTCAGTTGTTTTTGGATTGAAGTCTTTAGTAGTGCACCGTTGAAGATGTAAACACTTGCTGACCTTCACTACACTGCTTTGTGACTGCTCCCCTTTTGTAACACAGAAATTTTATTACATTTGCTGCTTTTCCCTCAAGGCATGTATCATAAAAATTAATCTGGGAACTCCCAAAGCAATAGATCCCTCATCTCCGTGTTGTGGCAGATGAAGCTTTTATGGAGCCTTCAAGTGTAATCACATCTGACAGCTTAGTTTCTCCTGTCATTGTCACTTTCACATATTTTCCATCTGTATCATCATGCTCTTGGTTCTACTCCATTCCTTTCCTGCACCTGTTCTACCAGGTTAATTATGGGGATTTTGTTTCACCCGTGTTTTAAACTTTTTTTTTTTTTACCACTTGGCAAATAGGCTCAACACTGTTATAGTGAATTGAGTTTCAGAACAAACTGGAGGAAGGAATATCAATTCAGTACCACAAGGATGAGTCTAGCTTCATGTGAGTAACAAGTTAGGTGTCCAGGCATGTAAACTTTAACTTACTTAATGCCATCAGTGCATGCACATTGGTCACCCTGTGGAGAATTGTTTGTGGACTTCTGTCTTCCACATCAAGACTATTCTCCTGTTACCTTTACTTTCCCTGCTTCAATTCCTTCCTAGTCTCCTCCCCCAGTCAAAATAGGACAGGCCACCATGGCATGTATGGTCAATAATGGCCAAGTCTGCCATACTGTACATATCTATGCTTCTCACACTACTGTACTGTGCAGTAGTGTGCTCAGATAGAGATAGAGCCTTCACAAGGGCAATTGTGTATTTTCATAGTGGCACATGTTGTTAACTTTAAGCATTAGCGTTCTTTTCCATTTCTTTTCAGGGATCAGTCTCGGTTTAATTACACCCATGAAGTTCTGGGTGACAAAGAGTCTTTCTTTGGAAATGAAGCTGTTGAACGTGGAAGAAGAGTTTCTATTATTTGCCGCAACCATCCCAGTGAAAAGAATTAGTAGACACTGCAGCTTGTCGAAGAACAATATACTGTATATGTGATATGCTATATTATAGCTTTAAGAAGCAGAGTTTAACTTATCAAACAGCAACTTGTGTTCATCCTGTACCTCTAACTTTCATCGAGTACTTGCGAGAGATTGTAAATATAGTATACTGCTTATTACTTATAGTACTGGTACCAGTCCATGGAACATATATGCTAGATAAGTAATTTGGATTCCTTTGGAATTTGCCTTTAACTATAAGAGATAAAGTTTGGTACTGTGTGTATAGCTCAGTGATTCTTTCTTCTCTGGGAACTCCCTCATGGCAACAGCAGTAATAATATCCTGATTTTCTACTCCAAGCTTCACAAGTAAGGGATGAGGATTTAAATACCTGCTATAATGGTCTTGTGCAACAAACTTTTCCAGCTTCTGCAGATAGAGAATTTTCTACAGTAGTGGTAAATAAATGATAAATTATGTAGCTGTAAAAATTTATTTATTTTCATAGTACGATGAATGTATGTACATAATCTCTACCATCTATTTTGTTCTGTTATTAATAACTTCAATTTAGTTATGCACCTGGTTTGAACGGTTGCATTATTCATCAAGTGTCCCAAGAAATTATTATTTTTCTAGGCAATTCATTTTGTGAGTTTGGAGAAATCAAACCACATCATAATAATTATTATATGTTTGAGATACTGTATTGGATATGGAAAGGTCTTGGTGTTCTAAGTTCTCTTTACGTTTACATCTCTTATGATGTGGTCTTCAGGCATTCAGCTCTGGTGGCCAACACCGAGTAAAAGTGTAATAATAAGGGGTGATATTTGGCAGTACAGTTATGTGCTTCAGTTATCAAGTTAAAGTAAATTTAAACTGTAATAACTGGTGTGGTCATAAAATTTGTGCTTTATCAATTCCTTCCCCTGCTGCTACACATTTCATAAAATTGTAAAAATAAAGTGTGGTGCTTGGTCATATCACTTTGTGGTTCAGTCACCTGCAACTTCTATACTCCATCAACCCTTGGCTGTCATATGCAGTGATTAACACTTCACCTGGTTCAGGCCTGCTATTTTCACCCTTCATAATGAAGGCATATGCACCCAAAGGGTTTAACTGTAAAAACATTGGTATCAGACTGAATTATTTCTCCAACTTCTATTGGCATAGTGTATAATCCACAGACTCATCATTTTTGAGGTTGATGTGCAGCCTGGTAATTTCATACTTGTAGCAATGTTACCCTTAAACCCCTTCCCCACGAGAGACAAAAAGACAGCAGGCTCGGACAACTGAGTGGAATTTTCTTGCTTTTTACCAGATCAGGAAGTCCCCAGCAGCCATTGGCCACTTGTACCTGCCACCCATAAATTTGGTAACAGTGTCTGCCCACCTTTTTGCCTCCATTGTGGAAGCGGCTTTAATCTGATCATAATGTATGAATCAGTTTTCTCAGTCAGTGGGAAGCATGCAGATGTCTGAATCCAAAGTGATGATGGTATTTAACAAAATCTGCAGATAAAGGACTATAACAATCATCACAGGTTATTATAAATAAACAAAATATGGTATTCTATAAATTATAAACCATTGCTTTGTAGCTGCAACTGCTAGCATCATCATCCTACTTCTGTTTCAAACTTAAACTTCCAGAAAGTATTCCACCCAAATCCCTTTTAAATTTACGAAGGATTCACTGACAATGCTTCAAATCTTGGATGATATGACCTATAATATCGTCTGGCATTTGTAACTGTTTTCTTTAAGTTGTCAGTTGCTTGTGGGACAATCAAACTTTTGAGAGTACTTCCCTCCAATAAGAAAATCTGTCTGGTATTCACCTACAAGATATTTAGATATTTTAGTCAGCTGCCATTATTCAGTGGCAATGGCAACTTACAAGTCCCTTATATTTCCCCACTCATGGGTGTCAAGGCCTGAGGCTGGGGTCCTGTAGCATGGTGGCATTACATGGGAAAAACTTTTTTGAACCTAGGCAAGATAGCCAAGCACCGGACTCCACTCAAGTACTCTTAACCCTTTGGACCACCACTAGTTTGGTTACAGATGCTATACTGTATTGCTGACAACTGGAGACTCCAGATTCCTTAAAAATGCACCAGAAAACAACACTTACTGATAAGTATGCCCATTTAATTGTACAGTATAATTAAAGGAATCTGTAGTCACCAATAAACTGCCTACATTATAGCCCTCTAACCTGTAGGCGAGGGCAACCGATTCCTCCAAACTATGTGAGGATACGACTTGTACCTCGGTATGCGAGTATGAATTATTTTGTAGCATAGTTTGGAGGAATAAATAACCCTCCCAAAACATTTATTCATTAATCACTTATATGCTGTCTGAATTTCACTTTAAATGCAGTACCTTTTAAAACCTCTCAGATGGGGTACAAAAAATGGAATGTATCGTCTACCTGAAGAAAACTAAAACAACAACTCTAATAAAGAGCCTTGGCATCTACTACAGAGGGAAACACCAAACATCCCAATTCTAATAATATTAATACTTTTTACTTATTTTTGTACTGGTTCTGCAAAGGTTTAACATTAGTATTATATGAACACAACCTCATCATCATACATCAGGTAAGCTTGATAAAATAAATATTAAATTGTAATTATAGTTATCATGGGTAACCAATATCATGGAATACTCAATAAATACTAAAGGCAGTCTTATTAAAACAAGAGGTACTGCACCATCTTCCTTCCTCTCACTATATCCCTCAGCCATGCATTTTCAGGTATTGTTGCATCCAGAAAATTAGTGAAGTATTCTGGTGAAAACTATAACAAAACTTTTGAACTTATTTTGCATTTTGTAACCTGTGTTATTTCACTGTGATTTGTTATTAATCTGTAATTACTGGAAAGGAGAACATGACTTCGGTGTTTCAAAAAATAGTAGACCCGTGCTGTAACACAGCCAATCGTATCTTATCACTATTCTGCATGCTGTCATTAACTGACAACATTTTATATTCATTTCCTCAGTTAAGGCATCCAGCAACAAAGTCCCCACTCACTAACAACACTATTCACCATTTCACTAAACACTTGGCTGCTCATTGAAAACATTCACCAGTCCCTCAATTAAGACATTCAATGCTTATATAAATGCTGGTACTTTTCCTTAGTTGAAAGACTCCTCCAGTGTTATCTAATGTATAACTACACTAGAAGGGTTAGTTGGTGCAGTACATTACCTTCCCCTTGTCTTACTAATGCAACCATTAGTCTTGTTTCAATACTGTAAGTACAACAGGAGGCCATATACAAGTCAAGCTATGGGTCTGGTGACACATATGGTCCATATACAAGAGTTAACAGCTGGGAACTAGTGATACAACAGCTCATTTAAGGGGGTCATCTCCTTACCTGTGGGAGGTTGACAGGCTGGCTCTACACTGGCAAATAACAGACACTAACAATCACTCGGGTTGACCCATCCACCAATAATGTTGTTGCCACTCCTTATGCATTACATTGTGTGTTTGGCTCAGAGTATGGCAACGAAGATGTGTATACTGTGGTTGCACAACCTATTGTGAAGTCTGCTCTCATTGGCTTTAATGGTACCGTCTTTGCTCATGGACAAACATCCTCCGGGATGACCTACACAATGATGGGTGACAAAAACAATCTTGGTATCATCCCCCCCACATTCAAAATATTTTCCGCACCATCAAGAACACTCCAAACCGCAAGTATCTTATAAGGGTGTCATACATGGAAATATACAATGATAATATATCCAACATAATTGCTGAACGTGAGAAGAGAGGCAAGTCCCTTAGTATTAGGGAGGACACTTCTGGATCTGTCCATGGCAAACTTTAAGAATGTGTCGACTGCGAGGAAAATTTATTGGCTGTCGTGAGGAGGGGAGAAAAGAACCGCCACGTGGGAAGGACAAACGTGAATGAGCACAGTTCCAGATCACACTCCATTTTTCGTATGATTATTGAATCTCTTGAAAGGATTGAAGAGGATGGATGTGAAGAAGCTGTAACAGTGTCACACCTTAACTTGGTTGATCTGGCTGGTTCAGAGAACGCTTCACAGTCCGGGGCAACAGGAGACCGTTTGAAGGAGGGAGGCTTCATCAATAAGTCCCTCTCTATGTTGGGCAGTCATCCCGGAGGGAACAAGGCATCGGAGCTTAGATAGATAGATCAATTAGATCAATTTTGTAGTGCAGAGTGGAGGAATCGGTAGTCCTACAATTTGTCGAGAAGAGGTAATCCCCTTAATTTTATGCACCCATTAAACTTGGGGCTATATACAATATTTTCATCCATGATGTTGACAATCACACAGCACCAGTACGATGAATCTGTCAGAACCGTGAATGATGTTGCATATGGCCCTGGGTATTTCCCATACCCAGGGTAAGTAATAATGATGATGATGATGGCTGGTATTGAAGACTCCCTAGACACTACATGGAGAAGTCATACAGGTCATCATTCATCATCACAATGCCCATGGTTTTTCTTGCACATGAAGCACACGTGTCCAGCCTAAGAGCCATTATGCTGGTCATCATCATTGTGACTTCTTAGACAAGGACCCAAGCATTGACCAATATCACTGAGAAACTCATGCTACTTGAGTACACCTGCTGAGGAATCAACATATCTGACAGAGCTGGAGTTTGAACTTTTGGGGCCAAGAGGTAAAGCATTTGCATAAACCAAAAGACACCCATTAAAAGCCTGTGCCAGCAAGTTCTAGTTAAATCAAAACTTCTGGAAGGAGTTATATTACTTTCTATGTCAATTAATGACATAGAAAGTATTATAACTCCTTCCAGAATGATTTGAGACAACTTTTCTCTTAAGAGTCCACAGTTGTATTCTGGGAATAATAATGTCTAAATTTGTTCAAAATATGATTATACTGCTGACACTTTACAACTCTGTACTGCTTGAAATTCTTGGTCAAACATGGATTCAAATGCCCGTTGTTATCGGTGGTGTACAGTACAAGACTAAGTGGTTTTCAAGTTTCTCTGATGGAATATGTATGACCAATGAAACATAATGAAAGCGAACACGACAGGAAGTGAGCCAGTGCTGTCATGTTTGTCAGTGTCGGAAGGTTACACTAAATTTCAGGAACACAGATTTGTCTAATACTGTACACTCAATTCAAAAGGAATCTGTTCGGGGGAAGCTTGCAACATTGTACTCTGACTACTAGTGTTGGATGAAGCACCACTCATAGAATTTCTTGATAGGTCTTGTCTACAGAATCCAAATGGTCCATATGCAATGTAAGTCATGGGTCAGACAATTATGATGATTCAGCAAAATGTTCCTATGTAACTTTTTGACTGTCAGAGTCACCCGGGCTCATGGATTAAAATTTTCATATAGAGTTAGTTGCAATAAAATTACAGTAAATTATATAACACTGCTACTTAAGTAGATAAGGTAACTTCACACCCATCATCGTCGTCCTCCAGCCAAAGACTTTTCTCGCACATGGCAAACTATTCATATGTTGAGTGGGTAGATATTTCCTTTCCTGAGTGTTCTTTCCCCAGCAAATTCAATAAATACTACATTAATTAAAATAGAGATAAAACTCATTCATACCACATCAGTGTTCATTAAAGAGTGAGATAAGAGAGCACCTTCCCGCAGCCTATCTACAGTTAGTCATCTTCACTTTTGTCACCATAATCAAGCGCGCCTTGGAAAACAATTACTTAGGTCAGCAACGAATAACAGCATCCACAACACTTCAAAAAGTTCCCGGGGAAGGAAGGAACAACGATAGTAGATTGGGAGAGAGAGACCACAATGAATGGAAGAAATAATGGAATGAGAAAGATGGAAGTATAAACAAGACAGTTTGGGGAGGATGAATTGATGGTTGAATGGAATAGGCAGTAACAGGACCAGAAAAAGATGCAGGGGGATTTGTAAAGACCAAAGAAATGGTGAAAGAAGCTACAAGCAAACCTTAAGAGGAGGAGGATTGAGTATAAGATCTGGATTGAAGGATAGAATGAGTGCAGAAGGTGTAGATACATATAAAGCGAGGAGAAAAAGTAAATAAGCTCTGAGAAGTAGGGAGGAAAGTCGATGAATTAAGAGTAGTTATGAGGAGGAAGTGGGAGGAATCTAGAAAAGCATCAAGAAAGTGAGAGTTGAGCATGTATTTGGAGGGGTAGGTGGTGGTGCAGGAAAGAGTCTAGAGAAATATATGGGAGTTGAATGAATGATGAGGAGGAGGAAGATAAGAGTTGGGACGAGATAGCAGACAGGTGGAAAATGGGGAAGTATGAGGCAGATGAGGAGAAATGTACAGAAGGTGGAGGTGGAGGGTGATACAAAGAGACAGAAGGAGAAGGGACAGTTAAAGAGGAAGTATAAGTGCAAAGGTGAAGGACAAGTCAAGAGTAATAAAAACAAGAAGGCTGGATGAGGGAGAAATAAAGGTACAGGAGGAGATTGAGGGAAAAATGTACATGAGGAGGAGGGTGGATGATGAGGACAGGGACGTGTGAGGCTGCCCTCTATAGCTCATCCTTGGGGGGGTTCCTCATGAAGTCCACCATATCGGCGGCCCTCCTGCTGCGTGTGTACTCGGTCACCAGGCGGCCATGACGGAACAACTTTAGGGTGGGGAAGCCGGTGATGGAAAAACGGGAAGCCAGACTGCGCTCCACCGTGGCGTCCACCGCAGCCAGAACCCCAGCTTGACCCTCACTGGCTAGCTCTGCTGCTGCCTGGCCAAAATCACCCTTCATGGCCTTGCAGTGTCCACACCCTGTTCATAGACCAATGGAGTTAATGCTAGTCCTCTTCTATTCCTATTATTTTTGTGATTAGTTGCCCAACACATTCCAAAATTATATGTTGCAAAAACAATAAAAAATGACAATTGATAACTTAGGTGAGAACAACAGTAAGGCTGTCCTCTTGAAGCACTACCTGGATATCATGTACATGACACAAGTTTCAAGGTGGTGTTAGTTGCAAGAACTGCAAATTGTGAGAATATAGTGGAAAACTTAATGTGCAGTTTTTGGTAAACTTTAAATACTGAAAGTTGGGCCCATTGGATGAATGACTTTTCAAATATTTATCTAAGGGGTATATACAAAATGAGTACAACATAAAATACAACACTTACAAAAGACACGTTCTACAGTATGCTAAACATCCAAAACAAGAAAGGATTGTAAAAAAAATGATAATATCAGAGGAAAGAACATGAATGAGTTTGTAAACAAAAGGAGTCTAGAGCACAGATACATGAAAGTTATGCAGAAGACACTGAATATGAAACTGGTAACATACAGACAGCAGAGAACACAAACTGGGTAATATAGAAAGCTTTGTAACATGAAAGGCAACGTACAACATACGAGAGGGCTACTGAAGGGGTGAAGTACTCACAGGGTGCGTAGAACATTACAAGGGCCTCCCTGGTGGCAATAAAAGTGTCAAACGTGTCGGAGGTGAGGTGGTGGACGTGACGGCCGCCCTGTACTGCCGCCCACTCCTCTTGTGGTGGAGGTGGTGGTGGTGGGGTCGCTGAGCCACTCAACGGGTTCTCAGGGTCTTCCATGAACTTTATGAAATCCGACTCCTGAGGGTAAGGCAAGATGCGAAATAATAAAAATAATAATATTTCCATCCCCATCACTATAGTATATACATTAATCAATCATCAACACCCTATCACCCTTTTTTCAGAGAATAGGTCTCTCCAAGCCCAAGGATAGAAATTAAATAATAGAAGACAAAAAGCAGAATACTGTACAATATCCAGTGATACGGGACACAATCGCATTCACTCCCTTTACAAACCCACAATATTCTCAGCTACCCCATCACAAGTACCTACAATCAGAGACTTTCTCCATCGTCTGCCCGACTTGTCACTATGAAAGCTTCCCTTGCCCATCACTAACAATTTCCTCTGATCTTTCTTGCCACCACTCTTCAACCATACTCTAAAAAAATAATGATAGAAACAGACTGAGGACATGATGGAATTGCAGAGAAGAGTGGGATAAACACAATGAGGATGAGGAACTGGAGGAATCAAGATGAGAAATATGAAGAAAGGGAGATGTGGTATTGATAATGATTGAACATGGGTGAGAGTCTGAGAAAACGATAATTGTTGGTCATCCCATCAATGATTAAGGCATAAGATAGATAGATATATTATGATGAGCACAAGCCATTCAGCATGCAACCCTAATTGTAAACATTATTGTTTTTGTAATGGTTAAAAGGTAGATATCACGTAGTCAGATATAAAATACAAAGAAGAAAAAAATAACAGGGAAATTGTTAAATACAGAGAAAGGAACACAAGTAAATAAATAGCCATGCATTTTTCACTGTAAGGCAGTGTTCTTGAAACAATTAAGGGTCAAGAAGCCAGATACTATTTCCATACACGATAATTTAAAAAAATTATAAAAGGTAAATAGAGCATTAAGAAAAAAAGCACAAAATAATCAGTAAAGGGATTACAAAAGCCTCTCACCGTGCGTCCCCCATTGTAGGGTTTAGTGTTCTTGTAGTAATTAAAGTATTTGAAGGTGGGGTAGCCAGAAACATCATTGGCCCCACACAGTGCCTGGTGACTCGTACAGTCCACCGCCGCAAACTCCACCTTGGGGTCATCCGCGAACCTTTCTGCTGCCCCTGTGAACTCAGGCTTGGCCTTCTTACAGTGGCCACACCCTGCAACAAGAGGGGAAATTAGTTATTCAATGTAAAACAATTCTGCAATATAGCAGTTTATCCCATTGCAACAGGGGGGGGGAGACTGTTCTACAAATGGGACAAATCATTTGACAGCATATAAGGAAACTACAATTCTGCAATAAAATGAAACAAATATATATTTTTTTTAATATTCCTACACTGGCCATAAGCTTCATCAAGGCCGTTACCGTGGCCCAGGTCAACTGCTACTCACACACACATGACTTATGAACTGGTACCCAGCCACAGAGGGAGGAAAGTGAGGGTAATTCCCATATACAGTAAGATCTCGCATCTAACGTGTTTCAATCTAACGAATTCGTATCTAACGACGTTTTGGACATCTACCTATATTCTCATCTAACGAGTATAGTTTCAAATCTAACGAAAAAATCCTAAATGAACAGCGAAAAATCCCGAACAAACAGCCACTCCCGACTGCCTCCCTCCCTCCCTAAAACAGAGAAATTTCCCTGCACCTGGCAACACTGCTCCCGCCTACACGCCTCGGAGACGCTTGCCGCCTCAGTCCTAGTGTTATCACCCTTATGGTCAGGCGCGTAGTGGTGATGTTATTCTTTGTGGTGGTGGATTACGTCTCTTGTGCTGTTGGATATCGGCCACGTTACCTAGTTGGTCGTCACCCATCAGTTCAAGTTGAATTTTTGCCACCGAATACAGCTAATGACTAATAATAATTCTAAACACGAGCCCAAAGTATGGAAAATGAATGGTTTTAAAGGTTGTTCATTCTAAAAGGTTAGGCCGAATAGCGTGTGTAGTGCGTGATGAGTTGACAAGTTCAGTTAACACCAATAATTCATGAGTTTCTACTCATACAATCACATTTCCTTAGTTCATATTAATTATTCTTTGTAATTTTCTCATACAATCACTTGCACTTTTCACCATATCAAATGTCTGTACCGGGATATGTGTTAAAAGTATGAAAAATGCCCGTATTGAAAAGTAGTTCACTATAAAGGGGTTAGGCTTATGACGAGTGTATCGAGCCAGCGTGAGTGACAGTGGGGAGGAAATTTCAGTCATCACTAAAACTCATTGAATTTTCATTCGTGCACAAACATTCCTTAGTTTGTATTAATTAATTTTGGTAATTTTCTTTGAAAAATCACTTCAACTTAATATTAATTTGCGCATAGGTACGCCTAATAGCTGGGAGAGTGGATGGCCCAGCTGTACGCGAATCATGTAGGCATATGTGACGATCACGATACACCCGGAAAATCCCGCATAGGCCTCTCGGCCACCAAAATTGACATTTTTATTACCACTTTAAAAAATTTGGACTATTGGGGTTTTCGGAGTATCCGTGGTCGGATTAACGGACTTTTTTACATGTTTCTTGATTATTTTACACATTTCTTGTATATTTTTAATTACTGTATGCCGTAAATACAAGCCAATAATGTTAATTAAGAAAGAAAATTGAGTTTCAGTTGTATTTTTGGTACCGATTATAATTTTCCCCATATGTTTATGTATTCGCATCTAACGAATTCGTATCTAACGCACCTTTTTTGGCACCTATTATTCGTTAGATGCGAGATCTTACTGTACTGCAGCTGTTATGGTACCAGTGAGGGTGTTTTAAGACATTCGGTTAGTGCCTGAAACTTGATTTGGAAGAGTAAATATTCTCAGCCCCTCACCTGAGAAGATTCGATCTCCTGACCTATAGATTATGAGTCCAGAACAGTAACTATTCAGCCACCTCTCCTACTGCATACAGAAAACTGCAGACATCTCTAAGAATACAAACCATGATATTGACATCAATAAACATCAGAGAATACAAGTCTATGACAACAAATACCAGACAATGCAACAAATAAATATCAAAGGGGAAAATAATCAAATTAGAGAATACAGCATCAATAAACATCGTAAGTCTAAATATCAATAAACATGAAAAAATACCACAATACTCACAGGGAGCATAGAACATGACAAGAACATGTTTCTTCTTTTTGAGGAATGATTTGTAGTTCTCATCAGTGAGGTGGACCACTGATGACACCACCTCTGACCATGGCTTCTCTGGGGGTGGTGGAGGTGGAGGTTCCTGTACCACAATATTAGGAATTAATCCATGAAGTTCAGCCATACTAAGGTTACTGGTAGGTGTTATCCTTTCCCACTACTTACACCACAAACTTTGAGTCACCAGACATATAATATTATAGTGGACGCATTATAGTGTACTGAAAGTTTTCCATACTATGGTTCAAATTAAAGGCAAAAAGTCATCTTAATATCCTCACTAGTTCAACAAATTATGAGAAAGGTCCAATATCATGTCCAATTTCATTTGAGATGCCTAGATACATTGTGTTTGAAGGAGCACAAGTAAACAGGAGAGACTATTGAAGGTAAAATAAAGCAGAGTTGACCAGTTAAATGAAAGATTGAGAGTAATGGTCAAATTTTGCATTAAATACTTGCCACAGAAGGTAAGAGATTCAGTAGCTCCTAAGAGAAAGCATACAATGAAAGAGTTCAGTATAGTAATGTCCAGAGGAATAGCAACAACAGAGAAAGCGATACAAATTTACAACAAAGAGAGAAGTACTATAGTAGTGAATTGGTAAGAGGGTGGAGTTGAGGAAAAAAGGCATTTGATTCTAACCTGTCCAGGAGTATTGTGATGGTTTAGCCACCCTACATAAATTATAAGAGCCATACTCCATATAATGCTACCATATATTGTTATCATATGAGTGAGTGTGTAAATCTCTCACCTTTGGGTCTGCCATGAACTCCAAAATTTTATCCTTCTCCCTGGCTGTAGATACATCGAAAGCAAACTCTCCGTCCCTGAAGTACTTGATGGTGGGGTAACCTTTTATACTAAACTCTGACCCCAACTTGGTCTCCTTAGTTGTGTCTACTGCTGCCAGCCTCCCTGTGATCTAGAGAGAAGATAGAAGCTAATAACTTTGGTTTTCTTACTAGGAATTTGGGAAGATGAAATAGCTACTTTTTTTTCCGTTTGCACACATGCACTCTCTTTAAAATGTTCCCATAATATCAGCATGCATTTTATCTATGAGTGAGGTGTGATGAGGCTCACACCTCACTCAACTTTAATAATCTTTTCATTGTAATCTCTGAAAATGATCCTTGAATGATGCCAGTACAAGTGGCTGGTTTCCTGCAGGTTTTGGTCAATATTCAAAATAAGTATGACAAAACAAGCCAAAAAGAGATTGAATAAAAATTAAATGTTAATACAGAAAAAAACAATTTCAGAAAGACAAAATAACAATAACACAGTTTGCTTTATGTTCTCTTTTCATTAATCTTATTGAAAAAGAAAAGCAAACAATAAGAAAAGAAAAGCAAACAATAAGAAAAGAAAATACTACAATAAATATGAAATAAAATCAAATTAAGAAGATGAGTACCAAGGAGGAAAGCAATAGCAACACACCCCTTTTTCCTTGAGGACGGTGGCTGCTGCGGTGTACTCCGGCTTCATACGCTTACAGTGACCACACCAGGGAGCGTAGAACATCACCAGCACCGACCCCTCAGTCTGGCATAGACAACATATCCTGTCAGTCACACTTGTACATGGATAAACTGTTATTGGCATTGTGAAGAGCTACGGTAGTGATATCTCTCCAACATAATTCATCACTTACACTTGTACATGAGCAATATCTATAGAGTTGACAGGATAATCTGCTGCCAGAATTTTGGCTGGAGATGATTCTAATTTCTCTAAATAATTCCTGGAGACATATGCTCTCGGTATAGGGGTTGCTTTGCAACATAGTTTGTAGTAATTTGTAGCTTCCAATTCCACTGCATCATCATTATTGGTGTTCTTTGGCAAACATATTTACACATACATATACCAGGGCTGTATCTCCATGCTGGAGGTAGCCCTTTGCTAGAGAAATCTTACAGAGGACGGGTTCCCTGTGACCCTCACTCCACGGCCATTGCACCGTAAACAGTGGGCGATGGCGCCGATGGGGTTAACACATCCCTACACCTATAACAGAGGATGGGGTTACTCAGACCCTCTCCTCTGAGGCTGACTGCACCATCAACCAGGGGTGACAAAGTCTTCCTTCACTAATGGTGGGTGCTGGGGGATCGCCAGATCCCCACGCCTCATTAGTAGGAAAGAAAAACAACAAGAGCAAGCAATGGGAGGTAGAGGATGCTCAAAATTCAAACTTCACTTCCATACACCTTTACAAACTCCTCACCTTGCATCCTCTCTACATGTCCAAACCACCTCAGAGTATTACGCTTCACTCTCTCAACCACTCCACACTCAATACCAATTGCCTTCTCACTCATACCACATCTCTTATACACACTCATTACTTTCTCCATCCCACCTTGTCAGTCCACATGCACCTCTCAAGTAACTCATTTCCACAGCACCTATTCTTGACTGATGAGCCCTACTCAATGTCCATGTCTCCGACGCATATGTCAGTGTTGGCAGGATTATACTATTTCGTAGTCCCCTTTTCACTTCCATACTCACACTTCTACCTTTCATTGTCCTCCCCAGTGATCCCATGACTTGTCTACCCTTCATTGCTCTCTCCCTTATTTCTCCTTCCATACTTCCATGTTTACACATAACTGTACCCAGGTACTTAAACTCCTTCATTTCCTCCATCCTCTCACCCCTCAGAGTTATCTCACACTTCATCCCAGTTGGTACTTCCACTCTGTAAGGTGTAGCAAAGTCAATCACTTCAGTTTCTGCTCTTTCAAATACCATCACTTTACTTTTACCCACATTCACCTTCAGTTTCCTTCGTTTACATACAGACCGAAATTCGTCCACCAGGGATTATTGTATGATAAGGATAAACCATTTTAATAGTTATATTCTGTTGGAGATTAAGAGTCAAACAATACCATATTTTTTTAGTTACATTATATACCCACTCATCACCATGTAGACCCACCCATTATACATACTTGATAGCTTCAAATTCATCTACAAGATCAACACAGATGTTGTTCTGGCAGTTTGTACAATATAGTAGCTTCCAATATGACTACTGTCTATCAGTAAAGCTGTAACTGTGTGGATCCTTTTCCCAGCATAGTCAACCATCTGATTTGCACCATACTTAACTCCAGATGATTTAATTTTAATCTGACTAATGAGAGACCGCTTGCATTCCGAGAGTTAAAAGTGCCAACCTTGACAATCTTAATAATCTAACTACAACAGTAAAAGGTGTTTTATGGCTCTTTGTACCACTTCACTTACTTTAACAAACTCATGGAAGGTGGCATCGGTGAGGTGGGCCACGTCGCTGGGAGTATCTGCCCAGTTCTCCTCCTTGGGTTTCTCCGGTGCCTTGCCTGGGTTCCTCATGAAGGACACAATCCCAGCCTTGTTATTTTCACCCTCATATGTGTATTTGGGCACACCATCCCTGTGATAATGTAGGAGCATGGTTAGGTAGTGAGTGCAGGGTTAGTAGTAGGTGGTCAAGGAGGGAGGTATGGTAGTGAGTGGTGAGAAAGTAGCAAGAGGAAGAGGGAAGACATGGGCATGATTACAATAATCCTTTTCAGGTTGTTCCATAGTAGTGATTATACATTTTTAATCAAATTATATTCATAAACTTGTTGACAAAATACTAATCATATAAAAACTTAAACTGGTAATAATATGGTAAAAACAGATCTAGCAATAATTAGTGATAAAACATGTATATACAGTACAACATGTAACTATTATCTTTCTTAAACAGTCAAACCCAACATAACTGAAGACTTACTTTTATAATTAGGTTATAGATTACTTCCCGTATATCAATATAATTAAACACAATAAACCTTTTATAAACCATAAGCAGGTTGCATGGAACTTTAAATGTAATCATTAAAGTATCAAAAAATCTAATAAACACATTAATCAAGTAGTAATCCTAATCATATAATTATATTACCATTTATCAAAATCAAACTATAATCACAAAAAATTTGGGACAATATATATCTATCTATAGCTCTGACGCCTCGTTCCCTCCGGGAACTCCCCCCAAGGGGATGGCCACGGCAGAAAAGTCTCCAGTCTTCCCTGTTCAAACATTCGCTCCAGCCCTCCCCACCCCCTCATGTTTCGCTCGTTTACATACTCTTCCACTCTGTTCTGCCATCTTACTGGTGGTCTGCCTCTCACACCACATCCCACAACTTCACTTCAATACACCTTCTTTACAAACTCCTCACCTTGTATTCTCTCTACATGTCCAAACCACCTCAGAGTATTACGCTTCACTCTCTCAATCACTCCACACTCAATACCAATTGCCTTCTCACTCATACCACATCTCTTATACACACTCATTACTTTCTCCATCCCACCTTGTCAGTCCACATGCACCTCTCAAGTAACTCATTTCCACAGCACCTATTCTTGACTGATGAGCCCTACTCCATGTCCATGTCTCCGACGCATATGTCAGTGTTGGCAGGATTATACTATTTCGTAGTCCCCTTTTCACTTTCATACTCACACTTTCATTGTCCTCCCCAGTGATCCCATGACTTGTCTACCCTTCATTGCTCTCTCCCTTATTTCTCCTTCCATACTTCCATGTTTACACATAACTGTACCCAGGTACTTAAACTCCTTCACTTCCTCCATCCTCTCACCCCTCAGAGTTATCTCACACTTCGTCCCAGTTGGTACTTCCACTTTGTAAGGTGTAGCAAAATCAATCACTTCAGTTTCTGCTCTTTCAAATACGATCACTTTACTTTTACCCACATTCACCTTCAGTTTCCTTCGTTTACATACAATACAATAATCCTAATCAATTTCTACAATCCTGCCAATGTCTAGCCCCAGTCCTGAAGCTGGCAGGAAGTATAATACTGTGTATAAAGATAGCAGTTAGCAGTTTTGAAGGTGGTAGTGAGACATCTAACATTAAAAAGTTCACTAATGGTGTCCATCAAGGATCTGTACTTTCACTCACCCTTTTCAACTTATACATGCATGACTTACCAACACCCCAGGCACCACAAATACACGTAGCCTCCTACGCAGACGACATAACACTCATGTACACAGAAATGCAGACACAGCCACTCTCATCCTCCAGCCCTACCTCAACACACTTAATACCTGGTTCACCACAAATAGACTTAAAATAGCACTCACCAAGTCAACTGTCACCCTTCTCACCAACTGGAATGCAGAACACCGCAACACACCACACCTCACCATAAACAACACACCTATACCACACACACACACCCAAAATACTTGGCATAACATACAATACATACATGACATTCAAATAACACATCACGACCATCAAAAACAAATGCATGAACAGACTTAAAACCCTCAGATCACTTGCCAGCACAACATTTGGACATAAAGAATCTACAATCACAGTATACAAACAATATATTCGATCAGTGATGGACTATGCAAGCCCTGCCTGGGCTTCAAACCTCGCTGAGACTCATTACAACACCCTACAGACCAAACAGAACAGAGCCCTAAAGACAATCACAGGCTGCACAGCTACCACACCTACAGATCACTTACACCATGAAACCAAAGTCCTCAAAATCAAGGACCATCTTGACACGAGAGGCACACAAACACTTGCTGCAGCCTCCACAAACCCACAACATCCACTACACTACATGGCACAACACCCACACATGCCAAGAAACATCAAAACAACACCTAGCACAAGATACCACACACAAATACTATCATCTCTTACACCATGCCCACCTCAAACCAATCTCCAAAAATACATCCATACTCAAATCACTCATCAGTCCATCCAAACACTAAAAAACAACTCACAGCTGCATGCATGACCTCCTGACATCCATCCATCTGAATCCTCCCTTCCCCGTGAGGACAGAGTCCACCTGGCCCTTCTGACATATCAGAAGAGGCTGGATGAAACCACTGCGGATGCCTGTCCAGGATGCAACACAGCACCCCATACTATCAAACACATTATTGAAAACTGCAATACACACAACCACATTCACCAACAACACAACATACACTCTCTGAGGGCACTGTGGGAAAGCCCGGTTCAGGCCATGGCCTTCCTCAGGAGCATGGGGCTGCTCGGCCAGACAGCTTGAGGAACTTAACAACAACAATAACACAAAGAGCAATCATACTTACTCAAAGTACATAAGTGTAGGAAAACCAGTGATATTGTATTTGATGCGTGCAGCTGAGTTCTCTGGCTTGTTTACATCCATGGCTACAAGGGTGTGTGTGTCACGCAGCTCGGTGGCCGCAGAGGAGTAGTCTGGCTTCAGGCGCTTGCAGAATCCACACCAAGGGGCATAGAACATCATCATGAAGGACTTCTCCCGCTTGAGTAGTTTGGTCAGAGCCTGGAAATTGCAAATAAATTAGTGGAAAAAAATGCTAAAAAATATGGTGATTCAAAGAATACCTGAAATACAGTACTGCATTACGAGTAATTGGTGATGGTGACAAAAATTATACTGTACAGTAATGTGATATCTTTTTTCAAAGAATACAAGTTCTTCCAACACATTGGATCTCATAAGTGCTCTAATCTTCAGTTAAAAAGAATCAATTTATAGGGAACCATCAATTTTATGCCCTGAAACAGTCAGTCATTTCAGCTCCTCCTTAAAAGACTGTTAAATGCTTCATGGAAAGAGGTAGTTTATTTTATATTCTAAGGCCCACAGGGAAAAATATATGATCAGAAAAAGATGACTAGTGTATGGCTGCTGGTTCATCATGGCTCAAAGATGATCAGCACTTCGTCATGCCACACCAGTGTATCAACGAGTGTCTCAATAGTTCAACCAAATACCCAAGTTTTTCAAACTTTAGAATCTTAAAAGTCATCGCATAGTATGAATACATCTTTATATGGGAAAAATTACTTATGGGGAGCCACTGCCTTACACTGACAATATACAGAGATCTTATACACCATTATGCAGGGTACAATACAGTATTTGGTAATTGTGATTTGATTATGAGTCACAGTAGCAATGAATATAAATTGTTACCAAAGAAATTGCAGTATAGAAGCACACTAGAAATTCGAGATGGGGTTCACTATAACGGGGTCCCAGCTGTTTCTCCCAAGGTTGCACCACCACACCCACTAGCATCTCATTCACTTCATCCATAAAGCCTTCAAAGTCTAGGGTGGACACAACTGAACACATAATTAAGATAGTGAGATACCACTACATCAAAATGATTGCTGGGTTATTGGCACATCTTAGATGTTAGCCTGTCAAAAGCAGAAGCACCATAGCTCCTCACAGTATAAATAATAGCCAGCATGGGCTACATACAGCAATGACAATGGTAACCCTGGAAAGGCCTGGGCTAGAACTGGAGGATGGACTGTCTGACTCTAGCCTGCGAGGGCTGGTGGTCGAAGCTTAGACCACCCCAACCCGTTTGAGGTTTATTATTTAGACTTCGACGTCTACAGACTATTTAATGGTCATCAAGGCAAAATATTTATAGAGTTACAGTGTGTGTATGTGGAGAAATGTATGTGTGAAGTGTAAATGTGTATTGTGTGGTACCTGTGACAGTGCCTCCCACCTCAACTCTCCCCTACTAAAAAGAAAAGGCCCTGTTTTGAGGCTGGGGGGGGGGGGGGGTAACTCTTGATTAATATTTGCAGTCTTTAGCTAATCACCTGAAGCTTTAGAGCATGTGACAGAAATTTGACATGGTAAAGGCAGGTGTTGGTTGGTAGGGTGTAGGGTTGGGGGCAACAAATCGACAACAATGGAGAAGGGGGTACACAGGACACGAGGGAGTGAGAGGAAGAAGCTGGTTGGGGGGAGTGACTGATTGTAGAGTGGGTTTTGGGGAGCGGCTAGTGTCACACGGAAACCAGAATTAGACCCGCTTCTGGGAAAGGCTGCAGATTTGGGCCCATCTTGGCCACAAATTGTTTAATAAAAAAATATGACTTTCAAAGAGTCGATTACCACTCACATTAACATCGTTGATATGCACAACATCAATGCCCTGTTCGTCCTCGTCCCATGGCACATCACCAGAGGGATCACGGAGGAAGGTGGCCATGGAATGCATGGTCTCCCTTCGGTCATAGTCTTTGTGATACTCCCCATCTTTGTAGTGCTTCAGTTGGTACGTTGTTGGCTCAACCTTGTTCTTCTTGCACAGCTTCTTGCCGTCTCTGGAATAGCAATAGTACTGTGTAATCTGACATGCTGGGATTCAACCTTACTGTATAGCTCCTACTCCTTACTGAGAAAAATATCAATGGACTGGAAAAAATTATATTTTGATCATATATATATATTTGATTGGGTCCCAGCAATTTCAATATATTATTTCCATTCAATCTGACAACATTCTTGCATTCCAGGGAAAGCAGGAAGCCATTGCAGAAAGAATAAAGTAAATGTTGGGGCAATGAGTTGTTTGGTGAAACACTGTTCCTGGTAATCAGTCAATAAATACCCTTCCAGTTCAGAATTCTTTCTCTGAGTCTCAGCAGGTGTTATGGCAATTTTTGCTTTCAGGGGAACACCTGTGATGTCATTGGACTGATATATAATACAGTAAAATTTACATACCGTTCTTAAATATTCATGTTTGCTTAACTCTTCACTCTAAGTGGTCAGAAAGAAATAGATGCCAGAATATGTAAATAGATAAATAAAGTGCAGTACCAACATTTTAAACCATGGAACTAAAGAAGTAAAGAAGCCAATCATATAACCTTACCTGCAAAATAAAAGGCGAGAGGTCCAAAATCATGTCAATTTAATTAAAGATGCATTGCTCTCGAAAAATCAAAAGTCGTAGTAAGGAGGGAAGATGGATGAAGGTAGTGTGTTCCAAAATTGACTAACTGTGCACAGTATATGGAACCATGTGATTGTGAATACTGTAATACTTAATGCTTGCATTAGAGAACTGGACAGAATAGGTGTGAGAGAAAGAAAAAAACTCCATGAAAATTGAGAGAAGAAAATCTTAAGGCATGTGTCACTGAAGAGGGGATAGTCATTTGTAAGATTAGAGCATCACCACACGATGTGAAGCTATAAGGAAGGATGGATGTCAACCAGGTGCATAGTGGAGTATTGGCATGAGTGGACAGGGGAAGAAGTACAATTAAGATCATTCATCCCGAGCGGAGTGAGCGTCGAGTGAATCAAGTCTTCTAAATATTAAAGACATTTTTCTTGTCCCTGATTATGGAGCTTTTTGGCCTGGTGGTCAACCCCAGTTTTTGTGCCCCAGATTTTGGAAATTGTCAGAACTTAACTCCTCTTAAACCATACCAGATATCATCAATCATGCAATAAACTTTCAGAGAAGTTTCCTACGAATTTCAACTCCGCTCAGCTTTACAAAATCTTCTCAAAGTATACAATTCCCATATCCTTTATTGTTGTTATATTATAATGACCATTTTCACAACACTATTTTTCTCTTCTGTCTTTACCACACAGTACCGTATAATCGTTCTTCATCTTCCTATAAGATTGTTCTCTTAACAAGTGGTTTTTGAGGAATGTATATTAACTGTATTGCTGGGGATCCCTGCAATGAAGTATGGAATGCATCTGATAACATAGTCCACTAGATAACATAATTATGCAAATAGTACAAGGTCAATATATTCATACATGCAGCCCGACACAAGCTCTGCTGGTGTGAGTGATTTGTGATGCACCAGAGAAACCAGGTTGTATCTAATCTTGGACAACTCAGGTTTTCATACGGCACAGAGTTGGTAGTATTGGTATGCTGGCTGAGTGGTGGGAATGTGTTGGTAGTACAGTATGGTATTGGCAGATATGTGGTAGCTTAATTAAGACAAATTTCTGACAATTTTATTCAACTGAGGAAATGCTAATTGCATTAATTGGTTCAAGGGTTAGGAGGATATCCAAACTGAAGGGACATACCATACTGAACATCATAGCACACTCCTATCACTGGGTTTTACAGCAGTATGTTTTATTTTAGGAAAGTTGCTCCCAGACACATATACTGATACAAGGTACAGTAACATACATAAACACACTACAGACAGATATGCACAACAAACAGCCAGGCATATACGGACACATGAGAAAAAGCCAGACACAATTATATAAAAAAAAAACACACACTTACACACAGACAGACAAACTCACCCCATGCAGTCAATGTGTACAAGAGTGGCCGTCCCCCTGAGTTCCCTCGACACTTCAGTGAAGACATTGTTTATCTCCTGCTTCACCTTCCCACGTGAATACAACACTAAAATATTGGTCCTCGTCCTTAGCAGCTTTTTCCACTCCTGTAATGGAATGATCATAGTAAAAAGTATCTGTTTGAGGGTTAATTCCACTGTGGTTGACAGTGGTTTGTAAGCACGTAAACGAAAGAATCTTAGCCATGTTAATAAGTTATGGGTGAATTATTTAATGAATATGGTGAGTAAACTATGCAGTGATCATCATTATCTAACTGTTTGATAGATTGTGAATACGGATACTCAGCTTTTGGAAAATAATGAAGCCTTACAAGTGTGGTTGGTTGGGAAGCTTACAAACAAATACGACTGTGGAATCAACCCTATCTGTGTGAATGGGTGAGTAAGCATGTGAATCTACATGATCAGAGTATGATGCTTGTGTGTGTTCGTGCAACAAATGTTTGTCTAATTGCTGGTGGTGCAATTTTTTTTATGCAATAAAAGAACTGTTCTATTATGCCCCTAAACTTTACAGTAATCATTGACATCTTCCTCCAACCTTTGTCAGGAAACAAGAGCAGATGAACAAATATAATGGTTCTGTTGCTTGGAATTGTTTGGAGAAATCATTTGCTCTAGATTTACCAACAGTGTACTTCCCCCTTAATTAATCCAAAGTTAGAATGGAAAGCAATATCAATAAACAAATAGGACTCTTACACTTACCTTTGGGTCGGTGATGCTTTCAACATAACTCTGTGATTTAGCTGCTAGACTCACTACCACTGCCCCACACAGCTGTACAAACATAATCATCAACATTAAGGGGGTGTGGGAATAGGGGGACAGGCTTGGGGAGTGTAGGAATAGGGGGATTAGCCTTTTAGAAGACTGTGAAATGGCGAGATTGTGCATAATACTGTGTAAGAAGGAAAGGAAATCCTGTAGAAAAGAAAAATTAACAAAGATAAGTACCATACAGTAAAGAGGTGACAAGAGGGTGACATAGCATGAACACAGCCAGTCTGCGTATCGGAGACTTTATTCCACGGAAACTACGATGTGCTCTGTGATAAACGATTTACTTGTGCTGAAGGACAATGGAAAGTGTGGTATCCTGATTCTGCTAGATTTGAGTGCTGCGTTTGATACTGTTGTACATAAATTGCTACTGGAGGACTGTAAAGCTATTGGTATAAGTGATAATGCGTTGGCCTATCTTCAGAGTTACCTTACGGACAGGACTTATTGTGTGCAAATTGGTGATGAATTATCTGAAGTGAAGCCTCTAGAGAGGGGTGTCCCTCAGGGGAGTGTACTGGGCCCGATTCTTTTTTGTATATATACAATTGAACTCTCACGAATGTTAATGAGCCATGGAGTGGGATTCAAGTTGTTTGCTGACGACACACAATTCTATCTGACACTAAGTGATGTGGTGAACGCTGAGGAGAAGATTAGCGGTTTGCTGCGGGACGTAGGGAAGTGGATGGAGTCTAAGCAACTGAAATTAAATGAACGCAAGACCGAGTGCTTATTGGTGGGCAGGCGGGTAGACCTTGGAAGAATAGGTGTGCAAACGCTAAATATCAATGAAAATGTCATGGTTGTGAGTAGTGAAGTGAAGGACCTGGGAGTCCTGGTTGATAGTGAACTGTCATTTAGAAGCCAGATAAATCAGACAGTGAGAATAGCTGCCTACCATTTGAGGAACATTGCATTTGTTAGAAAGTACCTTGATTCAAAGACCACCAAGATGCTAATCCATAATCATGTGATCACTAAATTAGATTACTGTAACTCTCTATACTATGGACTGCCAAATTACTTGCTTCGGAAATTACAACTCATGATGAATAGAGCAGCGAGACAAATAAAGGGTTTACCAGTCCGTGCAAGTATAACACCAGCCCTAATTGACCTACATTGGTTACCTGTTAAGGCAAGGATTATATATAAAGTGTGTGTGATGGTATACCAAGCTTTGAACCCAGGAAAGCCCAAATATATGAGAGACCTATTGGTAGATTTCCAAGTAGACACTAGTATGACACTGAGACACGGCACCATGCTGCATCAATTAAATGAGCCACGGTGCAATCACGAATTTGGATTCAGGGCCTTTGAAAAGAGTGCACCGAGACTTTATAAAAAACTACCAATTAATGTAAAAGACAGTGTGAACATCAAGGCCTTTAAAAAATCATTGAAAATTCATCTGTTCAGGGAGTGTTTCGACTTGGAAGATGGCACTGTGAAGCAAGACTACAAGATGGCACTGTGAAGCAAGACTACAAGTGCTAGATAATTTGAGGGCGGCTGCGACGAGCATCACATTCTGTGATGAAGCGCGGCCGAGAAACTTCACAACAAGTAACAAGGATTTTTGATTGATGGATATTAGGCGCCGCAACATCGAGGTCCTATAGCACCAGAAAAAGGTGATAGAGATGTGTGACAGCAAGTAGGAAGGAAATAAAAAGAAAAGAGGGACAGTTGAAGAACTGAAAGCTAATGGCTGGGGCCGAAGGGGCGCCGAAACCACATTACTATAGGCAATACCCCCCTACGGGAATGAACACAAGGAACAAGATAGTTAGACAGGGTGGCGTGCTGGAGAAAAGAATATTTAAATGGTACCCTGTAAATAAATACATAGGATATTGTACAGAAATTCTAGAGTGAGGAAGCAAGAATTCTTTAGTTTAATTAGATGGCGAGAAAATATAGTATGAAATTGAGAAGCAGAACTTGGTAGGGAGAGTGAGGGTGTGGGTGGATGTGGGCAGCAAAACATGGTAGGGAGATTGAAGGTGTGGGTAGATGTGGGCGAAAGTGAAAGTCTGTACAGTATAATGTATGAACCAAAGGTGTTGAGATGATAATTATCCTCAGATAGAACCTATAGTACAGTAATATTATATTTACAAATCTGAGATATGCTCAACATGTCCAGTTATCCTTTTTCATATAATCATACACACCAGTAGGCCTATACGTATTTCAATCAATGAATATCAGTACCATTTGCACACAGTCTCCAATTATCAATAGCTCTGTTCAGTAAGACTTATTTCCTTCTCATGGTAATATCTGTTCTGTACTGTAGTTTCCTTTCTATTTGCTGTGCTTCATCTTGAGTGTAGGTGTGTTTGGTAATTCAGTTCAACATCAATTGGTATGCAAGATAATTGAATTATCTACTTGGTATCTAAACATTAATAATCATTATAGGCCTAAACAATAGGCCTTGTATGGTATCAATCTTATCTAAATATCACAGTGCCCTTGTAACTACAGTACTTACAGTATGGCTAAAAAGATACCGGTAAATGAAAACAATCCCCCCCCCCTCGTACCTCACTTATTCCACTCATCATCCTTTTGGTCATCTATATTACCGGTACCGGTATATTTCTCATGGAGTGAGGTACAGCAGCAAAGGCTCAGTGAACCATTTCATAATGAACAATTTCACTGTTTGGTAAAGTCATTTTTCAATATTTCAGCAACCGTCTCGTTTTAAATTAATGACCTCCATTAACCTGTATCAATATCCTGAATAGTGTTTTAGGTGAGGAAGGGTACTGTCATCCATGCCATAACCTGTACACCTTAAATTTGATGCACCTATCCAATCTCCCCAATTAAACAGAGGAACCACAATTACAAAATTCCACATTAATGAAACGGTACAACCCCGGTATGCATGGATTAATTTGCATAAACTTCACTTGGGCCAGCAGGTGATTTCTTTGCCTTTCGTCTATTAAACTCTTTCAAAATATCATCTCTACTTATGTCCACCATAATACTAAGGACATTGACATTATTTCCGGTGCAGATAAACTTGAGCTCATGGAATTTTTACCAGATTATCAGAGTTAAATGTTAAAGTAAAAAAATTGTATGTGGAATAGCATCAGTTGGTGACATGGCAATTAGTTCCACGTAACCAACTCGTTTGATTAGTGTTAATAAAACTACTGTAGTAGGATTAATACCAATGAACAAATATACTGACATAATTACCAACTGGCATCGTAATAAGCACTAGGCTAAATCACAGGCCTATTTGCATACAAGAAAATATATTAAAAAAGTTCACAAATTCAACACAAATATAATATGTAAATGTACTGCGTACCATTACATTAAAATGACCAACAACACACATATATATATATACACACAAAATAATATATATAAACCATACCCAAAATAGACAAAAATACATACATAGGTTAAATAATTTTGAGGCCCGGGTCCAAGAACATGTTTGATAGATTAATCCACACTACACATTGATCTGGGTAACTTTATCTCAAATAACTTGGTCTGCTCATTGGTGAACCTCCATTGATATTATACGAGTGTTGGTGATAATGTAGAACTTGTAATATACTCACCAAGGCGAGTAATATGACGGAACGCCTCATGACACCCACTCTCTCCTACACCAACTTGCACTATGCTTCCAAAAAAAATTCTGCTGGATGAAAATAAAAAAAATCTAGACGAAATTATTTTGTTGGACTTGGGTACAATTTACTAGTGGAATGTTTATTGTCATATTTATTATCGTCCCTATATTGTGTTGCTGTTCATTAAAACGAAAATGTGTGCTCAAATAGGTACGCAAAATATACCGAAAATATTATGTAAGTTCCACTTGTTTTGCTTTGCTAGGGAATAAATGGAATAATTTTCCCCTAAATGAGAACACGTATTGTTAAATCCGCGATACATTTATGCATTTTTATGACATAAGGAGTTTGATTGATTATTCTTCGCGTCATTCTCATGTTTGGTTATATTCATTCACACGTTATTTCTTTTTTCGTGTTATAATATGTTTAGTAATGGCCATTCATTATTTTACTTTAAACTCAAGAGAGAAGTTATTCACTTTTGTACCAATTTATTAATCTTTTGATCTGTCCATAGAGTATATATGAATAAATAAATTAATATATTAATAAAAGTTATTTGGCAGGTACACCGGCTATAGATGTCAGAAAATTTCCCTAAAATTTCCCCTACGTGAAACAAAAAGCCATCGTTGTTTACAGTACGAGGACCAACCACAGTGTTGCCAGGTACAGGAATTCTTTATCTGTTTTAGGGCATTTTGAAGTCCACACAGGGAAATAATTATATAAAGATCATTCAAGAGTAAAACAGGGAAATTTATACCACACGAAAATACAATAACAAAAAGACCATCAATGTTCAAAATTTAACAGGGAATTAATTATTGAGGTAAAAAAAAGAAAAAAAGACCGAGGTGGCATTCTGGCAACACTGACTATCCCAACCAGCTGTGGCAGTGTAATAGAGAAGGAGTGACATTTGTACACATTAATTAGGAAACCTTCATGTCCTTACCATCATGTTTACAGACACTGGATGCACACAGAACGTTTAATTGACCTACATATACATTCTAACACACAGGTTTAATTATAATAACCATTTTTCTAGACAATATACAATCATAAAATATGTGGAAGGATTTCGTGGCTGTCAGTCTCCCAAGTAACAAATACAAATAAAAATAATAATTGTCGCCGGGTTCAGTGAACTGTAAAATGGAAATGGAATAGAGGAACGATAATAAATAAAAGTTATAACACTAAGATAACTGGGTACAAGTAAGAGGAGAAAACATTATAATACCCAATATTACCTGTAACTTAGTCTTTGCCATTTGCTGTATTTTTAAATTAACTTAACTTATAATTATACCCAAGGGACTAACTATACTCTGCCAGCTGCATATGTGTCTATGGTAATTATTGTGTTTATTATATACTGTCATAACTTAACATTAGTTGTTAATGTGAACTGTAAGTTAGTGCTGTTATCATTGTCTAACTTTAAGTTCATTATTGGGTATTTATTGAAAGAATGGTATTTCTCTAGCGCCGGACCATAATCAGGTTTGGACTGAAGGATTGCAGATTGCAATGTTTTATAGTGTTTTTTTATGCATTTATTGTTCAAGTCCGTCGCATTTTAATGTTTGGGGAGATACGACCCCCCCTGCGCCCCCCCCCCCCCCGATCTCCATAAACACTTCATTTTCGCCATATTTGAACTAGATTCGTCGGAAAAACACTACATGGTATTAAATAGAATTAATATGACCTCACCTGACCTGACCTATCCGAATCAGGACCGCAGGAAATTACGATAACGAGCAAGGCACAACAATGGACTGTTTAGGGGGTCAGGCTTGGGGGGTTTTGGGGGGTGCAGGAATAGGGGGACAGACTTGGGGGGGGGGGTTAGGGGTGGTTGGGAATAGGGGGTCAGGCTTTGGGGGGGGGGTTGGGAATAGGGGGTCAGGCTTGGGGGGGAATAGGGGGATAGGCTTGGGGGGAATAGGGGGATAGGCTTGGGGGGGTTAGGGGGAGGCAGGCTTGGGGGGGGGGTTAGGAGTGGTTGGGAATAGGGGGTCAGGCTTGGGGATGTTAGGGGTGGTTGGGACCAGATTAACAAGAATAATGATAACCTGTTGCTTGGAATTGCTTGGAGGAATCAATTGCTCTTAATTTAGCAGCACTGTAATACTCCCTTAAATACCCCCTTCCTAAACTGACAGGTCCTTGGTTTTATCCCTGAGGTAGGAATGGGTACAGATGGGCGGTCCCCTCTCACCCGATGCCCCTGTAAGCAATAGTTAAAATATATGGGGTGTGAAGATCCCCCCCAACCAAACAGACATCTGATCTGAGCAGTAGTGAAGATGTTAGTCCCTGCCATTTTATTCCAGATTGACTATAAAACCTCTCTTTACTTATATTGAATCACTAAATTTGGATACGAGACCACCACCTCATCTGTGTGTATTTATTTGTCTTTTTGTACATGAAGACCGGAGTGAAAGTTGAGGAGACGAGATGGAACCTATACTGGTGCTGATATTGCTGTCTCTGGCCATGTTGGTGGGTTGCTACATCGCTGGATCCATTCCACTCGTCGTGCCCATGTCTGAGGTACGCTATTTCAGTTGGCATCTTTAAGGGGGTGCAGGAATAGGGGGACAGGGTTGGGGGTGCGGGAATAGTGGGACAGGCTTGGGGGGTGGGCGGGTTAAGGGTGTCTGGGAATAGGGGACAGGCTTTCTACCCAACCCAAGCCTGTCCCCCTATTCCTACACACCCAACAGTTGACCCCCAAGCCTGTCCCCTACTCCTACTCCTGCTCCTCCTTAATTAAGTACTGTAAGTGGTTAGAAAGTAGATGAGGGAGTTGGTGTAATGTGACCTGGTTAAGAGATTAGTGCCGTACTGTAATACCATATTTGTCCAATCAACTAGCCTGTTTCTTGGAATAGTTTTGGAGTAATCAGTGTTTCCAAATTTAAAAACACTGTACAGTTGAATCCACTTAGAGAAAACAAACATTTCTTCTCCAAACATGCAAATATAGATCCAATAATTTGGCAATACAGTATAAGATGATATACCAGAACCCCTTAGAAAATATATATACTTTTAACAACAGTGTAACCATTAAAAGAAATCATTTTTGCACACACCAGCTTCTGCATGTCGGCATTGTAATATTTATTGCCTTAGTGGAAAAGACCAACCTTCACACCACTGCCAATTTCTTTTACAGGACAGGATGGAGGTGGTGTCAGTGTTGGGTGCCGGGCTGCTGGTGGGGACAGCACTCACAGTCATCATTCCTGAGGGGGTCAACACACTCTTTAGTCTCCAGGCTCACCACCACCACCACAAAGCACATGCAAGTTAGTATATATTGTGTGTTGTGTTGTATGTGTTTTGAGTTTATGGGTGTCTTTTTTTTTATTATTATTATTCTCTGCACAAGGTATATGCCGGTTAGGAGTTTCTGTGTGTGTACTTGTAATGTATATGGAAAGCTATATATTTGGGTGTCCCTCCTGAAAGTATCACAATTTACAGCCTAACTTGATACAGCACTAGAAAATATTGTGGATACAGTATACTATATTACTATATTTTTTCTATACCACTAACTCGAGTCTGTAGGCAGTTTGTAGTCTACGAGGCCCAAATTATTTTTAGCAAAGCCACAAGGTATTGGTTGCTTCATGTACTAAATGATTAATCTTATTTCCCAGTAAGAAATTTTATTGTAATAATGTAAAGTATCCCAATTCAGAACTTACAAGGGTACAATGGAAAACTCCCCAGTGCATGAACGGGTTATGTTCAGTAACTTTAAATTATTTCGTATTTTGATTTTTTGTATTTTGACACTTTTTGCCATAGCTCTGTATTCCTGATCTGTGAGATATACTGTGTCCACAGGTGGTGCAGAAGGTACAGAGGTTGGTGGTGGTGGTGATGGAAGTGAAGGTGGCCAGCCATTGACGGAGCCACACAACCTAGTGGGTCCTCCCCTTGTCCTTGGCTTCCTTCTCATGCTGCTTATTGACCAGTGTGCCGGTGGCCATCGGAAGCCAGGTACTGTATGTTCTTTATGTCTTTTCTGGCCCACACCTTACTCCATTATAATCTCAAGTGTCAGGCTGAAAGCCAGTCATAAGTGTAGGTTTCTCCCTGAGATCTTGAATGAAGGTCTTTTTGTATTGCATAACATACAGTATGGTCATGTAGGAAAACAAATGATATATATAAAGCCGTATGTGTGTACTTTGATCTATTCAATATAATTCAGTGTAAAAAGAACTACCATTTATTTTACAGATGCAGAGAGTGGAGGCACTTCCAAGGGTCACCGATCTCTCACAGCCACACTGGGCCTTGTAGTACATGCTGCAGGTATGTCACAATTTATAGGAATCCATAGCCCTCACTAGTTCAGAAACATCTTGCCTCTCTTTGTTTGTGTTTAAAGGTACAGTAAGTACAAATAGTGGGAATTTTGCCATACTGATGACCTGTTAACTCTCTCTATCTCCCCAACTTTGCAGCTGATGGTATTGCCCTGGGAGCAGCGGCCGCCTCATCTCACACCGATGTTGAAATGATAGTCTTCTTTGCCATCATGTTGCACAAGGTAGCATTTCATTTCCACTCCTGTGTACTCTACTTGGTTGAATAGAGTGATGCTCTATTCTTACCTACCTTGGGTGTTGGCTAGAATACTGTTCTACATTTTTTTTTAAAGAAGAGTTTAACATTTGCCACTGTCATGAGGAAGTAAAATGGGGACAAAGTATGTTGATAATATTTTAGTACCAGTATAACTTATTTTATATTTTTATAAATGGCTCCCATCTCTTAGGCCCCAGCAGCGTTTGGCCTGGTGACGTTCCTGCTACATGAGGGCCTTGAACGGAACAAAATCCGGCGCCACTTACTGGTGTTTGCTCTCGCTGCCCCTGCTGGTGCTGCCACAACCTACCTCACCATCGTCAAGGTCACAACTCACAACACTCATTCTCCTATATTTATGTCTTATGCAGGCACCAATTTGTAATGACCCAAAGAGAAAACTACTTATTCTTCCAAAGTGTGTTACAAAACAGATCCCTACAGTACACAGAGATATTACAGTACTGTAGTTTGTTTCTTGGTATAGCTTGAAGGAATCAATAGCATTCCATTTCATTCACAACATAAGGACCATTACATATAGTTACAAGATTTGAGATTACTTAGTCCTCCATACAGTGCCACAAGATGGCTTCCCCATTCTATTAAACACATTATGGAAGACTGCAATGTACACAACCACACAACATACGCTCTCTGAGGGCATTGTGGGAAGGCCTGACATGGGCGTGGGGTTGCTCA
Source organism: Petrolisthes manimaculis (assembly GCA_034508575.1). NCBI lineage: Eukaryota > Metazoa > Arthropoda > Malacostraca > Decapoda > Porcellanidae > Petrolisthes > Petrolisthes manimaculis. Next base: position 30,233 of record JAWZYT010000433.1, on the reverse strand, counting down.
GCCAGACAGCTTGAGGAACTTCAACCATTTGTATAAATTAATTGTTTTGTTGAATAGTCGGGAGGAATTATTAACCTCCAATTCACCAACAGTACAATATCACGGGTCCTTTACGGAGATGATTTGTTATATGTGAAATGAAGAGCTGCTGCTTCCTCCAAATTGTGCCAGAAACAGATTAGTACTGTACCACTGTATGTGTATATAAGTGAGAGATCTACAGTATTTTGTAGAATAGATAGATTATCTCCGTTAAGGTATCATAGGAGTTCCCCCATCATCCAAGGGTTACATTTATTATAATTTTAGCCTCACTGAACCCATCCTCTATTTTATCCCTTCTAGTACTAAGTAACCTCAGTTTTTTCCAGGAATGGCATTTCCCCTGTAAGGTGCATACTTAAGTTTCTTTAGATTATAATATGTTGCGTGTTTAATGCGTACCAGTATTTTAGTGAGGTATAAAAAAATTAAAAATTAATGGACATGGCAAAAAGTACAATAATTAAATTGCAACTACGTAGTGTTCTGTGTTCTCCCTTTCCAACTTGGGAGAGAAATCTTATCCTTGATACAATACACCACATGAACTTTGAATAAGGATAAGAAATAAAAAAGAATGCACAAATCATTTACAAAATATTCTCCCCTTCTTTTGCAGAGTGGAACAGAAACCTTTTCATCAACACACAGCACTGGTGTGGCAATGCTGTTCAGTGCTGGCACCTTTCTTTATGTTTCTACAGTCCACGTTCTGCCTGAACTCACCTCTCACTCCCACCACGACCCCACTGCCACTAATGGACAGTTCTCACGCAAACAGCTTGGAGCTCTGATATGTGGCTCATTACTCCCATTGTTTCTCACATTTGGTCATCACCACTAATAGTGATTGCTAAATGTTGGGTAAATGAAATGTCGGGTTTTGTATGTTAAAGATATGGGAATTTTAGTAGGTTTTTCTCTATATTGATAAGTAAGTTGCTGTTTTTTATGTGCTATGATAAGAATTGTGAACTAAAATGTTCTCATATGAGCAGCCCCCACTGACAGTGATGAATGAAGCGGGTATCACACAAGCACATTTTCTTTCGTCCTCTGGTCAGGCTAAGGTTTTATCCATCCTCCAACTTGTTCTCAAGGGATTAGAGGACACCTGCAGATGTGAGTCAAACAAGTCGGATCAGAGACAGGAGAGTTGATGGACAGAAAGGAAGGTAGTGATTGCTAGTGTGTTAATCCCTGAAGGTACCTGTGTTGCTGTCTTCATCCACCCTCGCCACAATATTCCATCAAACAGATATCATCAATGTTGGTGCTATTGTATGGAATTCAGTAGCATTCAATTTGCTGAGGAGATCACAGGTCCCTTAACTCTTACAGAAAGGTGACAACTCTTTTTATATTTTTTAGACTCATGCCAGATGAGGAAGGTCCAGAGGTTGAGAACAAATCTAATCAAAATATTAGAAAGGAATTTGCCTTCACATGCCATGTAAACTCTCATTCATTCTCTTTCGTCCCAGTAAATTCCCACCAAAAGTATCTATTCCTGACTTTGTTCTTTTACTTGGAATCGCCAAAATTTAATATTGATTTTTCTAGGTCTCTTGGACGCATATTTGTGAACTTTGTACGAATATATGCCATAAGGAAAATTAGAGCCAATCCGTGACAGACATGACGCCTCGGTCAGTAGGCTGCTCCAGATGTACGATGATAAGCAGCAGAGATGCCAGTTAGAAAGAGAGAGAGAGAGAGCAATCTATCTTTATTATAATCATGAAGGAAGGAGAAGGTAATAAAACATCACTACTCAAAATGAAGGTAGAAAACAAACTATTTTCTGCACACCAAGGACCTGTTGGAAGGCACAACACATTTTATGGCAAAGATGCCATGCAACACTTAACGAGAAAAAATTGGGTTGAATAGTAGGCTACAGGAATAATTTTCCTGTAAATCATAAATTATTTCATCAAATTTCTTTTCAATGATGACTGTTTACTCCATTACTTAACGTCAACAAATGGATGAATTAATATATTTCTACTCACTTGTCGTTGTCGTCGCTTGAATTCCCTTCAGGTTCAAGTTAGTTATCGTCACTTCGCCAAGCCCATCTGCCATACTAGTCTAGTATCTGGACGATGAGGTGCCCCACTCTCAGCAAGCAAACACTGATATCAACCACTTCTCAGTTGGTTAATTAGGTGACATGTATTCCGTAAATTAATTATCATATTGCTGAATGTATAAGGTGTACAGTTCAAATTAAAATAAGCTATTACATGACACAGATGGCATTATATGGATAGATTATTTGGTACAATACACAAGTAAAATACTAGAGTGCTGTAGTTTTTTATTTTATGCAAGATATGCGTAACATAAACTAAAAGTTCCTGTAACTTACAAAATTTTGAGTCTAGTGCATTTAATGACTTAGGAGAGGACGTGCTGATAGCATGGGGTAAAGAGTACAAACATATTAGCTTCATTAGTGACTTATAATGCTGAGACTGGAAATATTCGATTAAATTATCCGCAAAGTTTTGTTGCGGCTATATCATATGGGCATATGGCTATATGGTCTGCTACCTAACTCGACATAATAAAAATAATAAAGTCTATTCTAATCTATAGACTATTCTTACTCTCTCTCTCCCCAAATGAGGGAGAAGAGCGTTTAATTTGTTTCCTAAAGACGCATACATCTCGTAAATAAAATGGTATAATTGATACAGAAAAATATATTTTCCTTTCTGACTAAGGGAGGAATAGGCAAGCGTTTGTTTATTACATCTGGTGTCAACTGGCATCTCTGCTGCTTATCGTCGTACAGTATATCTGGAGTAGCCTACCGAGTGAGGCGTCAAGACTGTCTTGGATTGGCTCTAATTTTCCCTATGGCATATAATCATATGAAGTTCACAAATATACCACCTGGCCACATCATCCTGCAAAGTTTGACTGCAGTCTATCGATACATTTTGAGATATCTAGTTAACAAACAAACAAACATTAGTGAAATTATAGCCTTACACAAATTCCATTTGTAAAAGTGATTGGCATCAACTCCCAGTTAAGGGGGAAGTACAGTGTTCGTAAATCTGGAGCAAATGATTATTCCAAACTATTCCAAGCAACAGAACACCTTTATTTTTGTTCATCTGGTCCTGTTTCCTGGTATACTTTCGAGGAATCAAGGTGCTCCAATGCAACAAAAATGGATTACCCCATTAATATTCTTGAATTTGGGCTGGACTATTTTAGATGACACATGAACACACTACAGTACTGTACTGTACTTATCCAAAGGTGGAGTGAACATGACATTTTAGATTTTTTGAAGAATACTAATTCCTCCATGCTGCACCACAAAGCAACACTATTACTTTGGAGGAATCAAGGCAATTCCAATGTACCAAAAGTGTATTATCCCCTTAGTGACGACTCAAACCAGAATCACCAATTAATGTAAGGGACCTGTGATGTCAAGTTATCAATTTAATGAAGACACACCAATTACTCCACACTGTGTTACAAAGCAGAATACATCACTATTATGGGTGCAGTTTTGGGGCAAAGTTTAGGGGAATCACAAGTCTCTGTTTCACCAAGTATATCACAAGTCCCTTTAATTGTCTGTGGTGGTAAAAATTATGAAAGAGAAACAGGATGCATTAAAAAGAGTGGCACAAACACTATTTATGAAATGTAGGTTAGTGACAAGGTGCTTCAGTGATACTAGAGAAATATGACTTTGCGCACACACATTCTGTACACACACATACATACATACAGTACATACATATGCACACCTTACCATATCATATCCTTTCATGTGCCAGTAGTGTATCTGTGGGGGTTTGTATTAGGGGTAATCTGGTGTATGTTCCATCAGTGATAAATATATGGTACTGTACTAGGGATGTGTAATAGCTGGAATAGTATTTTTTATTGCCTTCATTTGTATGCAAGAGGTAGGTGACTGAAAGAGATAATACAAGTTTTTTAATGTTTATTATTACAGTATATTTCTATTTAGTAACTGCAAAGATACTATGGTGATGGTATCCCCTCCAAAACTAATGCAAAGCGTAGTCACATTTTAAACATTCTTTCACCCCTCAACCCTTCCTGGAAATATTTTAGCATTACTTTCTAGGCTGTGGAAATGTAGTAGTAGATAATTATGTAATGTGTATATTATTAAGTGGATCTTTTTCCTTGGTCTCCCTTTGTTATATATTATTAAGGGACCATATGCAAGGTGACTGGGAAGTAACCATGAGTAGTACAATGGCTATACAGTGTTTATAAGAGCCAAAGTATCATACATCATCATCATCATCAACAACTGACACACAATTTTTTTGAATGACAACAGTAGCATGATAATTATCTTCACAGAGTTTGTATAGGATCATCATATCAGTCATTGTCATAATCATTATAGCCAGGCACATAACAGGACCCAGTACAAGGAGTGTTATGGGCTATGGTATAATGATAGTACAGTATGTTAGTATGATGTAGGCATTTAATCTCTAAAAGCTATCATTATCATCATCATCGCTAAATGCTTAACTTTTTTTGGATTTTATGCAAGAAATGTTCTGGGCTACATGAGGGTGGTATAGTGTGTGTGTATTGCCTAAAGAGCCATTGTAAAAGTCATCATCATCTCTTCACACATAACTTTTTTAGGACCTTATACAAATGATGTTATAGGCTACACAATAATGTTATTTGTATCCATGTACTGTACTGTACTGTACCATCATTAGACTCATGTATCTCAAGGTATCAGGCATTGGTTAAACTTTTCTTTCTGCTTTTCCCTATTCAAGTTCAAATGCTTAAGGTGATAATCTCACATAATTGTACAGTATTAGAGAGCTACTGGTTCCTCGAGGCTGTTTCACACATCAGATCCCCTACTTGTATATTAGGCCCAGTAGGCAATACTGTACTGAGGTAGTCTGTTTCTTAGCATAGTTTGGAGGAATCTGTAACCCTCCAAGTTGGCCACAAGAAACTTTCCTCTAAGCCACTCACATTAGGATGATATATACAGTATTCAGATTGGTAAATTGGTAGGTAGATACTATACACTAAAGCAAAGCAATAAGAGATTCATAGAATGATTGACTTTAATAATATAGACTATAGAGGGTATCTGCCTGAGAGAATGATAAATATGTTGATAAATCAATGAATGGAGAGAGAGTTGGATAAAAGACTTAAACTGTAAGACTGTTCTGTGAGTGATGGTGCTGAAATTTTGTCTAAATTAAAGGGTACTGATTAACCCAAATTGTCACAAAACAGACTCCATCAGTATACAGTAGATTATAATATGTTTTACCACTGCTTAGAAGAATCAATAGCCTACAATGTACTGTACCAACATATCAGACTCTTTATGTAATATTGTTTGCAAATTTCTCAGTTTGGAATGCTACAGTTTGTCTGTATACTCACTGCTCTGGAGATGATGTTGGAGATTACATACTGAACTAGGCACAGGTACTTAGAATATTAATAAGTTTTTATATCATAGAATGGGAAAAAAAAATAGTTTGATCTCCCCTTCTCCTTTGCAGTTGATTCATCAGGATGTCATTTCAGTATTGAACCATGCAGTGTTAAATTTATATAGAATTTTATCATTTCCAGCTTACCACATGAAGTCTGTGTTGGATATAGGTACAAGTTAAAGAAAATCAAGGTGTTATATGATGCTTGATGATGATAGTGACGGTCTATACTGTATGAAAGAACATTCACTTGGTTTGGTCTGTCTCCTCTCACTTTCTCCATCCTTAGTTTCGTGCCAAAGGCGGCTGTTGTGTATACGTATGCAACGACCTCACTTGTTCTCATGTTCCCGAACTTTACTCTTCTGAATTCTCAACCTTCTGGTTTCGACTTACCTGTTACTTTCAAACCAAATACATCTGTGGTGTAGATTTCTCCTAACTTTACTGACTTACCTTGAAAGTGGAACACATTCTATGCCATTCTCCTTTCTTAGAAATCTCCATTTTATGAGATCAACGTTCACCACCATTTTTGTCTTTCATCTCCCTTCACTGATCCATCTGGTGAACAAGCCTTCATCTTTTCTATCCTCAGTGACATAGAGCAGCTACTTCAGTACCCTACCTGTATTCCAGACTGCCTTGGAGATCAACCCAATATCCTTACTTATTCCTAATCTTCATCTTTCTGCTTATGCTGTTATACACATCTTTCAATTTGGCTCCTCCAATCATAATCTTATTTCAGTATCCTGATCTATCACTGCAGTAAGACCTTTGGACCCTTCCAGGAAGCGGCGTCTGTAGCATTACAGAGCTGCCAACTGGGATGATCTGAAACAGTACTTTCAAGATTTCCCATGGAATTATTTTTGCTTCTGTGGCTGGGGTCCATCTGAGTGTGCTCAGTTGGGTGTGATGTGCAGATTCCGTGAATACTTCAACCCCACACAGTTGCTGTCTCTGTAGAGGGGTCTCATCATGCCTGTCATGTGTGGAGTGACTCAACATTCACAACACTCCTGGACAAGGTGGAATCAAAGGCTTTTCGTTTCATCAACTCTCCTCCTCTTACTGATTCACGACAACCTCTCTCTCTTCGCCGCAATGGGCATTACTCTTCTGAACTCTTTCAATGTATGCTTTTTCCCCTCAGGAGAACATGCAACAATTGCCAAGCCTCTCATTCTCACCCTTTTTCTATCATAACTCCCTAATCTAAGAGTTAACCAGTATTCTCAGTCTTTCATATACACAACTGGTCAACTCTGGAACACTACCTTCATCCATCTTTCCACCTTACTATGACTTATGTTCCTTCAAACACAATTTGTCTAGGCATCTCGAATGAAATTGGACATGGTTTTGGACCACTCTCACTTTGTACTACACAGATAAGGATGACAAGAGGCTCACAGCCATTAGTCCTCATTTTTCTCGATAAAAAAATATGTGTCAAATGAAATAGTATCTAGCCTTTGTATGTACGGTAGTTTTCTCAGACAAATATCATGAAAGTGTTTATCATACATGCTCAGTTTCATCTGTCCTCTGGTCAACTAAAGTTCCATCCATCCTCCATCTAGGTCTGAGGAGAATAGAGGACAACTGCCAATATATCATCATCATCATCAATACCCCATTTCCCTATTTTCATTGAGTGGGGAGGCTCTAGCACCAAAACAGGAACCCATACAGGCAAGGGGTCCAGCTCTGAGGCTATTTGAGCATTTGGTTAGAGAGAGTAAAGTCCCCAATTCTCACTTCTTCCCTGACTACACCATCACAAGAATGGTTAGTGATTACTTCCCTATGCTTCACCTACCAATAAAAGCCAAGTAAATCTGACCTGATAATGAAGGCTGGCAGTCAGAGAAGGAAGGTGTTTGTTTGGTATGAGTTGGAAAGGAAAAACAATTGTTAGATATTGTTTAACAGATGGACTATAGTTATTTTATTCTGTCATTTTGTATTGTGTGGCATTAGACTGGGTAATATAATTTATACCTGAAGGTATTGTTGTAAGTTAAATGACTATCAAAGTTATTTAATAGCCTTTGGGCAATTATGAGACTCGGCCCATTGTTATTTAGTCTTTTGATACAGTTTTTAATAATCAGATGTCAATAGTGTTTCTATCTGACAAGAAACATATACTTGTGGTAATCAAACAAAACCACAAAAGTTGTCATATGTCCTTAGAAAGCTTGGGTTAAGGTGCCTGTATTATTACCAGAAAATTGGAACTAATAATTCCTCTTAAATATGCCAAGGAAATATTCTGCATAGGTACCGTATTGCCAAGTTTTTTTATTGCATAATCTGGAAGGAATCAGTCAGCCTAAGTCACATGTTCCTTGTATGGATTCCTTATGCCTGTCACTCCCAGCCCGAAGAGAAGATTTTGGGCTTAATGCCTATCGACTCATGGTGTTGGTCATTAAGGCAGTCAGTCTTTTTACATCAACACATTTTCCCCCAGCCTACAAGGTTGCTATCCTTGCTCGTACAGCCGGGTACCTACTTACTGCTAGGTGAACAGGGTCATAGGGAGCTGGGAAAATTGTCCAACAATTCCACTGATTCAAATTCCCAGCCCTTGACTCTTCTTGCCTATAACCCAGTGTCTAATCCATGTCATCATCTTGTATGGACCCTTTCTTATATAATGTGAAGGAGGATCCATTCTATGTTACCAGGTTGGCATTTCTTTTAAGGTCAGTGATACGTTAATAATCCTTGTGGGTGCTGTACATAATTATAGAAACATCAAAACTGGCAGTTAATGCTTTGTGCACTAAAACTGTCACTTTGCATTCTTACTTAGGGAATTAACACTTCCTCCACCTATAGAGAAGTTGCTAAATTGACACCATTGAAGCCCACCTGTGTTTTTATTGTTGAGAAGGAAATTTGTGGTAACTGAAACATTCCATCAAAACCATTGTTCAGTCCTTGATATATATACTTGTATGTCTGTGCAATGTTTAGTTTATATTCCATGAAAAGGCAACTCTAGATTTATTTCCTCTTTTTTTTTTATAGTTGATTTTGCAGTGTTTAATCCTATTTTCTCTTTCCACACATGATGTAATGATGTTTTTATTCATTATTCATAGTTGATGTTGTAGTGTTTATATACAGTACTTTATTTTTTCTCTTGTCACAAGTGATGTCATGTTTATATTTTTTCATCTTGATACATGAAGTTGCAATATTTAATTTTCGTATGTATATACAACAGTAGACCCACACACAGTGTAACAATACATTTTTCCTTCCCTATTTCCTATTCCAAAGATACGGTAATTGTAATGTAACTTCTATTTTTTCTTCCAAAAATAACAGAAGTCAATGAATATTTTCTCTCCACACAAGAAGTCTCAAGAGAGATAATTATTACTTTTACCCAACATAGATGACATAACAGTGTAGAAATTATATGACACTACATCGATGACAAGGTAAAACTATTTACTGTACTGTATTTCACATTTTTCGCAGTACAGGACCACGATACATTATTTATTTGCTCACTTGCGACATAACACTGCAATATTTATTCATACCCTTATCCCAAGATAATGTAATACAGTTTTGTTGTTTTCCTCTTTCTTTCTGCAGGTGACACAACACAAATGTTTGGCTATAGTTTGTGTTGGGAGGCATTAAGGTTGTTATTACTGTGTAGCTGTAGAATGGGTAAGTACAGTTATGTTTGACTGGAAACAAAGAGAGAGAGAGAGAGAGAGAGGCATTGCAATTATTATTCATTTGTTGCCTTGGAGTGGGGAAAATGAGCTGTACAGAGAGAGTTTGTACAGTATTTCTAGCAGAGAGAGAGAAAAAAAAAATTCTTACCTATTTGTACTTTTTTTTTTTTACAGGATTAATTAAGTCAAGCTCATAATGTCCCAATTTTTTAAACCCAATTATCAGTTTTCTATAAAGTTATGTATGTTTTTGGAACACACTACTTTTGGTGAGTGTGTGTGTGTGTGTGTGTGAGAGATAGAGAGAGAGAGAGAGAGAGAGAGAGAGAGAGAGAGAGAGAGAGAGAGAGAGAGAGAGAGAGAGAGAGAGAGAAGAAAGAAAGGCAGAGAAAGGAGGAGAATATGGAGGGTTATGCAGTAATCTGTTTTTCCTTTCGTTGATGGTAAGTGTTGACAGCCTATATTGGTACCTTGCAGAGAAAAGGAAACTATACATGTAGATAGATAAATAGATATTTTTGCCCAACTGAAGGTATATTTTCACAGCCACTATGACACAGACTGACTGTGATGTATTTCTCGCTACCCAGATGTCAGGCATCGTGCAAATAACCACTCTTATATAAATTAGAACCCTGTCATGGTGTCTGTCGGCTGTGGCCTATTACCGTGCAGTACAGAAAAATAACAAAATATAAATACATACAGCATCAGAATTTTCCACACAAAATCAAAGACAATAGATTCCTGAAAGTGTATTCCTGGGCAAACACTTTATTGTGAATGATCTCTGTGATGCTTTTAGTTGTTCATTTTATTATTTTTCTATGATAGTGATGATGTATTTTGTTAATTAATGGGGACAATACAGGAAAGGTCATGGGATAGGAGTTAGTGGCCGGTACGATGTTCGGAGTCATCATATCGGTCATTGTCAGCACCTGCCAATCACTGTTCTTTCTTGCATATGGCCCAAGATCAGATAATTTTAAGGATACAGTATAATAATAATTTTGGTTGTTGAGTAATATAAATTTTATACAAGAATGTTATATAATTAACCTCTGTACAGTAATACTTGTATAATAATGAATGTGATCTTCCATGTTTTATTTAATGTAAGAAGTGTCCAATATCCAAAGTGGTGTACAGGTACTGTTCAGTACTAAGGCTGCAATAATTCACTACAAGTATCATTAGATTTATCTCTCATGTTCTTTGGTAACTCATAATTTCTCTACCATACAGTACAGGTTTAGGTGGACATTGTTTTCAAAGGATGCAGTACAGTATTGCATATTAAGTGTGCTTCAGTGCAGTGCAGCACATTAGGCCAGTGTGCCTGGGATGGATACATCCATGGCAACAATGTAAAATCTAACCTTAGTGATGCTTGGCTGAAGTAGTCACAGCCATTGTTTGTGTATCATGATGTTCAACTAAGGCACAGGAGAAACACCATACAGTATTGAGAAAACACCCTACACTTGGATACCTTCTGCCCACTCCCATACCATCTTACCTACGACTCATTACTGGTATGTATGTGGTCTCTTCTTAATTTTTATTACTCTTTGTAACAATTATCTTAGAATCTTTGGTGGTATATGGGACAAAATTATATGAAAAATCAATGGATATTTCATGAGATTTTTTGCTGAAGATTTGTGTACAGTAGATTTCAAAATCTAGAACATGTAATGATCAAGTTTTATAAAATTGTCATTTTAGTGTACAGTACATTAATTTGTCAAAGCAAAGTAAAAAATGAAAAGAGGATAGAAGCCAGTGCAATGTTTCCAAGTTAAAATGTTTACAACAGAATTACTAACATATATTGCAGGAACATAAAAAAAAAGCCAGTATGACCATTTCTCTTTTACTTAAGATTCACATCAGTGGCTACAAAACTCATGACAATTTCACAGCTATACTTAATATTGAAGTAAAAGTATTAGTTAGTAGTAGGAGTAACATGAAATCTTCCCTTAGACAGCAATGCAATATGGAGACCCTTGCAAGAAAAGTCATGTGCAAAGCGATGATGGCAGGTGTTTTATAATGGCTCCTTAGACTTGGAAATCTAGCACCGGGAAAAGTTATTGTCAAGCTTATAGTGATAACAGATAAAATGACTCTATAGACTTTACCCAAAGGTATTAAACCAGTCAGTACTGAACCTTATGACTTTTCTTGTTTGCTAATGTCATTGACTGGTGTAATAGGTCTGTAGGCTTAACAGAAAGCCATTCTGCTGGTCAGTATTATCATCTGGCTCATTATATTTCTTGCTAGGTGATGATGATGATGATAACAGTTACAGTGTCTCTATAGATGTGCAGAATCATGGTCCCAGTCATTGACATTATCTAGCCTGACTTTTCTTGCAAACCATCCTTGTAACAGAGATGTATTGCCAGGTTCAATTTTATCACTCAATCTGCTTTGAAAGATTTGAAAGTGTTATTCTTTGTCCTGTGCTGGTGAAATGTGTGTGTGAAAAAATACAAATGACTTGGTAATTATTGTGGAGCCAATGAATTTGAAATGTGCAGATTTATTTAACTGTGGTTTGTAATTAGTCAATAATATGTTGTGGCAATGAAGTTAATAATATTTGTGGATGCAGTTAATTTACAAGGTACAGTACAGTATTGTACTTATTTCTACATAATTATGTGGTTGCAATTATGTATAATTGTATTGTATAAATTAATTAAATTTTGATGTCTGAACACAGTGGTAAACACCAGAGGAAAAGCGAGACAAGTCACAAACAGCCATTTTGGTTCCATAACTACACACTCCACCACACCAATAAGTGTATTGTGGTAGTAATGGTGTTCTGTTTATGTTACTGCTATGGATTACTATTGGTTTTATTACCACTATACAGTATTACCACAATGAGAGATTTCTGTAGCTGCTCATGGCCCTTTTCTGTTTCTTGGAGCCAGCAGGGTCACTCGGGTACACCAAAATATAGATGTACTGTCAGTATATTCACTTAAATTTTTCCACTGATGGCAAATGCCCAAAGCCAATTAAGAATCCTTAGTCAACTTTGACATTTTCTAATTTTCTAGATAAACATTCACACTACTGGTAACTAAACTACATTAGCCCTCCAGCCATATTGGAGAGTGGAGCACAAGAACCAAAACAGCAGATATATCCAGTGTTGTGTTGTCCAAGATCAACACAGTGGTTGTCATTTCTTACTGTAAAGAGTACAGTACACCTACACCTACCACTATGTTCTTGTCCTGCTCCTTAAGTGTCTATTAGGAATTTTTTCAAGATGTGCTGAGTGATAATGCTGTTCTTGTCTCGCATCAATAAGGTTTTGAATTAATGACTGACCAAGCATCAACTGTGTCGGGATAGGAAGCTCTGTACTCTAATGTCTGTAAGGCTACAAGGCAAACATGGCCAAGTTTGGTGGATTTATTCCATATCTGTTGAAGGTGTAGGGCAAGAACGCAGCTGCAGATTTGTTTTCCTTTTACCTAAACCTGACATTATCAGAGTGGCCGACCTTGACTTACATCACAGGATATTCATGTGAGAGTCTACAGCCTGGGACATCACCAAACTACAATTGTCTATGCAGTATAAAAGTTTGTGCTAGAATTGAGTGGTGAGGGTTTCTTTCAAAATTTATTGGGGGTGAAGTATAAACATGAAATAAAAGACGTTTATCAACAGGAGACATATATGTACAGTACACTTAATTGGCTTTGCCTTGCTGCATTCAACCTTCAGCACCATATCCTGAGATCCTCTGAAATATGATGCATGAGAAGAAAAACTATGGCTGCCTAATAAGAAGTAAAGAAGGAATATTAAGGCAGAAGTAAACCCAGCCAAGAGACACGTACAGTACATTAAAAGGAAGCAAGAAGACTACTACCTTGCATCTTTGTTGTGTGGTGATGGCAAAATGATAAAACTAGTGACAAGCCCAAAGGATATGCTGCCCCTAATAAAACTCAGAGTAAGCACCACTGTAGATGATAAACAAAGAAAGAATACATAACACCATATGTTCCCTCAGGCCTCATCACAGACACACCCTTCATCCTCAACAAACAGACAGACATACAATACATTACAGGAAGGTTTATATATTATGCCAAATTATGATTGACATATATATGTGTGTATACTGTCTAGAACTGGACACTGAATGGAACTGTTTCCTTTTGTAGGGAAGAGAGGAATAATGCACTACAGTACTATAATCTCAGGAAATTGGGTGGCTAATGATTCCTCCAAAGTATGCCAGGAAACAGACTAGTACATTGGCATCTGAATGGGGAATCTGTTTTGTATTAGAATTTGTAGGAATCAGTAGCCCTCCAATTTGTAAAGAACCGATGTTTGACCTCCTTAACTACACTCCCAGACCTACTGTAGCTACTGTATTGGTACTGCACTGAACTTAAGACTAGAGAATGTGGATGATATGGCTGATTGTCTCATTTCTCCTAAGCTGTAGAGAGAATCCATAGATTATGAGCAGATTAAGGGGTTATGACTTGTGGTGGAATTGAAGAGCTCCTGATTCTCCTGAACTAAGTCATGAAACAGTTTCCTGAATGTAAGAGTTGGGGATCTGTTTTGTAATATTGTTTGAAGGAGATTACTGTATTTGTATCCCTCCAGTCAACAAACTCGGGTGACTGATTACCACCTTCAAGGAATTAGCTGAAGTGTATGAACTTCCATACAGTGTGACAAAACAGAGTCCTGAATCTAAACTTGTATGCAGATTAAGTTACACTGTACTGTAATACTTTTCCTGGTACAGTTTGGAGAAATTAGTCGCTCTCCAATTCACCCACAAGATGTAGTGAGCGAAAATATATCCTTAATTTTCCCTTATACAATATTGGACAGTCCATTAATGGTGAACGACATATGTCTCTTATATACCATACACTCACTTGTGTCCTAGCTGAGACTATCTGTATACAATATTATAAAGTGTTTGTGCCTTGTTGACATAATGAGATTAGTGAGCCAGAACACTGTTGTCAGGTTTAAATATTTCATCAAGACAGAGTTGTGCACAGTTTTTGAGTTATGCTTTGTTTTAGGGTGGGAAAGGAGAGAGTTTATTCAAAATTACTGACCTCCCGTAAGGAAGTAATTTCTCATTGACAAATACAGTACTGTACAGTAATGATAATGACCCATTGATCATTGTAAAAAATTGACTATGAGAACAAAGCATAGGATACAGGCCATATTTGTATGACCTGTATTGCAATTTTCCCATATTTATAAGAAGGATTGAGAAAATGTGAATATAAAGTGATGCTCCCACCTCTCTATCACCTGCTTTGTCCTACAGGGTCTTCCAGGTCTAGGGATGTTCTTATTCATCTTCAATAAACCTATGCATACAATCCCAAGAGGGGTATTGCCTGCCCAGATGTGAATATTAATTAAGGATTTGGGTGGCCATTAGGACTTTCTCTTCTCTTCATTCATCCCTCCTTTCTTTCTTTTCAGTAATACTTGCTGTCCCTCCTTTCTGTTTTCTTCTCCTTTGGGTTATTAAATCTTTCTGGCCAAGTACAGTAATTTTTTCTCCCATTTACAAACACTATACAGTACTGTTCATACAAGCCGTCACTATAAGTTTCGTTGCTTCAACAGTTGTTGTTTATTTATCTTAAGCTGGTGATAAATACTGTACAGTATGCACAACTGATATCAGTATTGTATTTCACATTTGACTACAGTAGTTGACTCTTCCTGTGAGTAATTAGATTCAACCAGTCAAGACCAGCCTTTGTGTTAAATTTTTCTTGTAGATGTGTTATCTGTGTCTGGGCAGCAAACTTGGGTTCAATACACAGTACATCACTGCACATGAATTGTCAACACAGTAATTTACTTGTGTAAACTAGTTTGTTAATGAAAGGCACTAGAAATCTTCCTTTTCCCATAATAGTTCCTGAATATACTGTACCTAACTTTACACTCCCAGCATCAATAACATCACTGTCATTGAGACAACTTAGTACTGTAAGATGGTCTCCAGTTTGTTTCCGTTTCATCTTTTCCTTTGCTTTTCCACCAGGCTACATTAATTCTCTCATGTACGGCTGACCCAGATCTACATAAGCCAATAAAATGTCAAAATTAAAGTGTAGGATAGGATACCCTTGTGATCAAAAAATAAAAATTCACATATTTTCAATATTCATACATTTTATTCACTCACACTGATATGATGGATTCAACTCAGTAATGTCATTCTAGTACAGTAGTATTGTACTGCTTAGCTTTGCTTGTATGGCACTAAGTCACAATAAGAGATTGTCTGATAAATCTACTAATAGAGATTGGATAAAGAGAAATTCATAAATAAACAAAGGAAATGGAAAAGTTCTGAGATTCATGAATATTATCTCCATATAATGAAAGGCCATATGTTTTGATAACTTAAAGCAAATAATATAAAGTCATTATTCTGGCACAAATATCACGAAACAAATGAGATGAAAAAACATTGAACAGAGACAACGATGTAGTTTGATGTGAGTCAGCCGTACAGGAGGAAATTAATTAAACCCTTTCAGTACCAGTTATACCAACTGAGAGATCAAGTTGACTAATCACAAGAGGTTTTACCCAGCTTAAGCAAGTTGCTTGGGATTTTGTTGCAGTTCACAGTACTGTACAGTATGTAATTTTGTTCTCAGCTAATGCAAACTGACTGGAATTATATATCACCTATCCCCCCCCCATGTGATTTTCTATTTTTTAGCTAAAGGAACCATGATTTATAGTACCAATATCTCCAATTTATTTTTTAGCTAAAGGAACCATGATTTATAGTACCAATATCTCCAATTTTTCTTCTTTCAACTGAAACAAATTCACAGCCACTCATGCTCTTTTGCTAATGCAAATTGGGATTTCATTCCCATTAGCTAACACCTGACAATGTACTCAGCCAAAGCAAATCTGCGTGCACCCAGTATATTCATTGATGCCTGGCAATTTATTCAGCTACGATTTACCCATAGACGCTCAATATTGCCACCATTGCCAGGTATTTACTCGGCTAAAACAAACCCACAGACACTCAGAGGGTCAAGTCATGTTGATGATATTTTGATCATGATACTGTAATATGTTTACTGTATCAGAATAATAACTTGGTCCACTCCAGATGATTTGATTGGAAGGGAAAAAATATCAGTGTGTTGAGGGTTGTGGAGTTGAGGGAGTCATATCATGGCAAACTCCAAGGAATATCCAATTTCATCTAATTAACGGGAGTCGTAGCTGGCTGGAGTCACAACTTGCACACAGACTGAAGATTGTGAGACTGGACAAGGCTAATTCCAGTTATTTATATCTCAGGAAATATTTAAAACTGTCCAACTCTGCCTATATCAAAGTTGTGGATGTTTTATCGATCATGGCCAACTCAAATTTGTTTTGACTCAGCTGAGGAATATATTAATTGCTGTGTGGAAGGGATTGGAGTTTTGTCTAATTGGCCTAACTCCAGATGACTGCATTCAACCGAGGGAGGATATCACTAGCAGGAAGTACAGTACTATCAAAGACAAAAGTGGAGGTGTTAAATTTGTTGGAAACATATACAGTATATGGTAAAGAGCTAACCATACTGGGGATGGACGTTACTGTGGTGGGGCTTTCATTATGTTTTACGAGTTATGATAAATCATCGGACAAGACAGCGACACGACTTTTGTCTTTGATAGTACAGTACCACACAATTGTATGCATCACAAATGTTCTTGAATATGGTACTTATTACCTTAGCTACCTCAAAAATAATGATTTGGGTCACTTGAGGTACAGTATCATCTATATGTGAAGCAGGTATAGGAGTCATTGATCTTGACTTACACTAATAAGAATCTTTACTCAACCCGGAGAAATATTGAAGTGTGAAGCTAGTCGGAATCTCATCAACCTAGGCAAACACCTCATGATTTTACCTTGACTTGAAAATATTTGGTGGTACCTGTACTGTATTGTGGTAGGCATGATGTGGCTTTTGTTATAGGGTGAAGGGCAGACACTGGATGAAAGGGTGGGGTAAGGAATGGTAGTGCAGCACTGGTGGTGGTGGTGGTGGTGGTGGTGAGTGTTGTGTGATTAATCTTGGATATGTCTTCACAGTTCATTCTCTGCGTCCACTGTCACTTCACTCTCTATCACGCCGTCATCCATCTGTCGGAGATTGAGTAAGATGTTATATACCGGTACATAATAATTATACAATTTTATTAGGGAAAGGGAGAGAACTGGGAGAGATAGAGAAGGGTGGATATGGAATAGACAAAGAGATGAGACAAACTAGAAAAAATATAAATGTGTCACATTGATGTGTGAAAGATATATTGTAGAGAGAAACAAAGACATTACCATTATCCTGTCATGTATTGTAAAGTACAGTATTATAATATTGAATTGAAAATTATTATTATTATTATTATGATGATTATTATATTATTATTATTATTGTTATTATCTTTATTAATATTTTATCAAATGATGTTCATATTTATTATATATGACATAAGCTACCTGTAAATAAAATGGCCTGGGACCAGATATAATATACATTAATATACTTGAAATGCTATGTATTGTAGGTGAATGTACAGAACTGCATAATCAGACATACAGGTAGTATATACAGTATTATGTGTGATATTAACCATAACAGGACTCACTCTTCTACATTACTGACAGACATAATATACTGTACTGCTACAATATATTAGTTGAGTCAACATACAGCAATTGTCACACTTGCATAAACAGATATAATTCTAGCCAGTGTATGTTAAAGCTAATTCAGATATGGTAGTACACAATTTAGACATGCATAGGCAGACATGTAACCAGTTTATGTTATGGGCCACTAGGTCATTACAAAGCAGTATTATGAGCACACATACAGTACATACATAGAAGTTATGGGAGTGAACAGGACTTTGACTATGATCTGCATGGTGACTCCAAAATAATTCTGTTGAGTCTGTGTTGTGAATTGTAGTGTCAATATTGGTCACAGTTACTGCCTGGTACTTTATTATACAGAACATTTGCCACTGACTGTACAGCCATGGCTGATAGTGCTGGACCAGAGTCAAAGGAGTGTTGGAGAGCTACTAAACAGAGTTTGAGCAGGTGAATTTTCCAAACCATTCTCAACGTTGAGAGAGGTTTGGAAAATTCGCTTGTTCGAACTCTGTTCACTTGCTCACCAACACTCCTTGGACCCTGGTGGTCCAGCACTATCAGCCATGGCTGTACTGTACATAGGCCTCATGAAGCTCATTTACCAAGTCCCCCCCAACCCACCCAAGAAATAAATTACCCTAGTCATTACTGGCATAACCCAAACACACGTCTCAGCTTCTGAATTGGCACCCATAGTCAGTCACAGTGAAAGAGATGCATGAGTAAATAAACCCCAATTACCACGGGTGTCATGGTAATAGTGAGGGTGCATCATTACACAATTACTGAATGTACTGGCTTTACAACTTTTTTACATCTGGCCAACATGGCTGACACCCACAACACTCGATCGCTATCCTACTCAAAAAACATGCTTAGACCGAGCTATAACACAGGCAGTATAAAATAATGGCTCGTTAAAGTCATTATATCAGAAATACCCAACTCAGACATGCAGAGGCAGACGTATTATTATTATGAGCAGCGTGCAATGTCTGATTCCAACTACAGTAGTACAGTTTATATAATTACTAGACTAAGCAATGCAATTACCTAAACATATCGATCATGGGTAGTTAAAATAAAGGCTGATATCCTCCTCATATATTAGTTGGGTACTCAGACAGACATGCACTTTAACTGAGCATATATTATCTATAAGACAAAAGAACAATAAAATTTCATCGAATAGTCAAGAAGAAATGTAATATGCAATGATTAATTGGAGGGCTGCTAAATTCCTCCAACCTCTGCAGGAAAAGATATATTATGTATTGTGTTTCCTGTCATTGTTTGGAGGAGTCAGTAGCCCTCCAATTTGATCAGAGTAAACAATGCCACATAATATCATATTCCATGCTCGTTTACTGGCTTTAAATGTATTGCTATATGTACAAAAAAAGTTAACTATAAGGGCTCATATAATAGTCTACGATCAGACAGCAATAGCTAGCTAGGCTACCTCAAACAAAAGTCTATGGTAAGAATGGCTGGGTTAAGGGATCGAGAGGAGAGAATAGTGAAAGGAAGAAGACAACACACAGAGGAATCGAGTGGATGGTAAAAGAGAAGGAAGGAGAGAACGTTACAGGATCGAGAGAGAGGAAAAGTAATACAAGGACATGAGAGGATATAGAACTGGAAGAGGAAGGACAGGAATGGATAAGATGAAGATAGGAATAGTGAAAGATAAAATCTGATTCAAGGAGAGAAGAGAGGAAAGAATAGGAAAAGTATAAAGTGTGAGGATGAGGAGAGGCGAGGCGTGTGAGGATAGGAAGAGAAGAGGGGAGGCGAGGAGTGTGAGGATAAGAAGAGAAGAGGCAAGGAGTGTGAGGATAGGAAGAGAAGAGGCAAGGCGAGGGGTGTGAGGATAGGAAGAGGCAAGGCGAGGAGTGTGAGGATAGAAAGGGAAGAGGGGAGGAGTGTTAGGATAAGAAGAGAAGAGGAGAGGAGTGTTAGGATAGGAAGAGAAGAGGGGAGGCGAGAAGAGGAGAGGTGTTAGGATAAGAAGAGGAGTGTGAGGATAGGAAGAGGAGAGGTGAGGCGAGGAGTGTGAGGATAGGAAGAAAAGAGACGAGGCAGGGACAGGACTGAGAGACTAGCTACGCACTGGAAGGGACATGGTAGGCGAGGGAAGTGTGTGTGACGGGGCCAACACTGTCCCTGGTGGTGGGCTTGACTGGCGGCAGGAGGGATGTGTTCACCAGGCTCATCCAGTCCAGTTCCTCCGTCCTCATGAACTGACCACCAGACACACACAGAGAAAAAAAGAGGGAAAGACAGTGAAGGAAAGCTGCTAGTGTGTAAAGGTTATAAGAGAGACCTTAGGGCTTAGAGAAACATAGACTGGTGGATACCTTTCAAAGATGTGTATATCCTTACCTACAAACTATATTACACTTTTCTTAGGGCACATGCTGGACCCAAACTAAAAACGCAACGCAACGTAATGTTAAGGGTGTGTGGGAATAGGGGACAGGCTTGGGGGGGTGGGGGTGCGGAAATAGAGGGACAGGCTTCGGGTGGGTAAAAAGCCTGTCCCCCCATTCCCGAACCCCCCCAAGCCTGTCCCCTTACTCCTGCACCCCCTAAAATCCTAATGATAATATACTATAATGGTGGGACTGTTCATTAATTGGCATGTAGTACCTGCATGTATAGTTTTCATTAAGGGTGTGTGGTAATATGGGGACAGGCTTGGGGGGGGGGGTGCAGGAGTAGGGGGACAGGCTTGGGGGGTGGGTTGGGGGGTGCAGGAGTAGGGGGACAGGCTTGGGGGTGGGTTGGGGGGTGCAGGAGTAGGGGAACAGGCTTGGGGGGGGGTTTGGAGGGGTTGGGGGTGCAGGAATAGGGAGACATGCTTTCTACCCACCCCAAGCCTGTCCCCTTATTCCCGCACCCCCCAGTCCCCTCCCAAGCCTGTCCCCTACTCCCACACCCCCTTAAAGTGGAGTCGATGTATGTACAGTTGTCAGTCTCGATCTTTTCCTCCTGTACCTGTTATAAGTGCAGGCAATTGTACTGTACTGTACATAGTGTTTAGTTTGTTCGTTCTCTCTCAGACTCCAGCAGTAGAAAACAAAAAATGATGTCAAAATAAATATACTTAATTAAAATGGAATATAATTTACTCATCAGTTAGTTAAGATATAGCCAGGCCACTCAGACCATTACTACCATCATCATCATTATCATCATTATATCCGTCAGATTTTCTCGTAATTACCGGGTTAGACTTATCGACGCTATGCTTCCCACCAACCAACCTAGACTATCCTTGCATTACCTCACACTGTCTCATCGATGGACAACCAGTGTTGCCAGATCTACTCTAATAATACATACAGGCGTTGTATCCGTGTCTCTCCTCACCTTCCAAAAGTCGGTCTCCCATTTAAGGGGGTGTGGGAGTAGGGGACAGGCTTGGGGGGGGGGGGAGACTGGGGGTGTGTGGGAATAGGGGGACAGGCATGGGGGGGGGTAGAAAGCCTGTCCCCTATTCCCACACCTCCTCTAACCCGCACCCCCCAAACACCTCCCAAGCCTGTCCCCTACTCCCACACTCCCTTAAGGAACCCTGTGATGATGATGATGTAGTTAGAAAATAATTGGAGATAAGGTTAAAGGGGTGCAGGAGTAGGGGACAGGCTTGGGGGGTGCGGGAATAGGGGGACAGGCTTGGAGTGGGTAGAAAGCCTGCTCTTTCCTATTCCCGCACTCCCCTAACCCCACCCTCCAAGCCTGTCTCCTTACTCTCGACCCCCCCCCCAAACCCCCCCCCCCCTAAACCCCCTAAGTCTGTCCCCCTATTCCCGCACCCCCTTAATTAAGTAAGGGTGTTCTACAAATATTGCCACGAAACGAACACCAACTATATAATTGTAAGGGAGGAGTTTGTTTGTTTCGTGGCATGATGGTCAGGTCGAATCAGAAGCCTCCTCCAATTTTGATACACCATCACAGGGTTCTTTTATGACCTCATTCATTGTCGACAAATTTGGTGTTTCAGATATATTCCTCCTGCAACACCGTACAGTCGCGACACAAAGTCCTTGACCGTGGATCGAGGGTGTAAGGGGAATTATGTTCAATGATTATTATGTGCCGCGACTGTATCTCAAAATGATACTAACTTAGTGTGAAGTAGTACATCTTTAAAAAGTATCAAATGAAAACAAAACTCTTAAAAGTGTAAAGAGACAACAAACAATAAAAGAAAGCAGAGTGTTGATGAATGAACTAATATAAGGAATAAAATAGATCTTACTGTGTATGCATTTTACAGCTAAAATATACTTATATGTCTATGACTACTTATACTCGCAGTGCTGGCGTGATTAATAAAGTATTTTTCTGGACTCACCACTGGCACTCTCTCAGCCAGGGTGGTGCCGTAGAAAAAAATCTATATTGCATCACAACCGTACAAACAAACAAGAAGCTTGGGGAAGTGGACGGGACGGACGGACGATCAGTGTTGCCAGAAGCCAGGCGTCACGTACTGTACAGGAAACAGCAGCTACGTTTGTTTACACTGTATATACTGGCTGGGAGAAGCAGCTACGTTGGTTTATCTGTATATACTGGCTGGAAGAAGCAGCTACGTTGGTTTATCTGTATATACTGGCTGGGAGAAGCAGCTACGTTTGTTTACACTGTATATACTGGCTGGAAGAAGCAGCTACGTTGGTTTATCTGTATATACTGGCTGGGAGAAGCA